>JAUTXW010000357.1:0-199994 GCA_030620095.1 Kuschelorhynchus macadamiae
TGGTTCAAAAATATAGTAATAAACAATTTTTCAGCGTAATTATTAAAATATATGAACGCCACCACTGCTCAAATGACATTTACTCGAGGAGATTAACCCAATTATGAATACTTAATTAGGTAATCAAGGAATGAAAATAGCCGCGTTTATGTCCCACACTGCGCAGTATCGTGAAATCAGTCAGCTGTTAGATCATATTAAAATAGTTATACCAAATAAGTAATTAGAACATGAGATAAATGGTTTTTTAAATGCAATTGAGAAATTAATGGCTATTTCTCACCTTGTGAAACGTAACTTCAGGTTCCTTTCTGTCACTCCGACTTTTACAGTTGTAAGCACAACAAACCACCATTTTTCTAACACAAATTTATAGTTTTTAACACATCTTCCGCTGAATAACCCACAAAAGAAACTGTGGTGACACCTCGATTGTCTGGCACCATAAAATGGCGTCCTAATGAATTTCTGTCAATTTGCGCCAGCGCCAAACGGGTACATGCGTCCTCTCTCTCTCTTTCCTTGTCTAAGCTCGGGGCCATGTTTAGGAGTTAGGAGCGCGCTGTTCTACATTTCCTGTTTCCATCGCCCATCACGTCATTGTCATATGTAACTCTCTGTTTAAAAATTTCGAACGGTTCTTTTTTTTAAATAAATAAATATAATATACCTATGTAAAACTATATTTAAATCCAATGAAAGTAAAAGGGCCTAATAGACGTTATTAGTGAATTTATGATTTCAAAATTAGACTTTAACAAAGTAGAACTGAATATCCACTTTGAGAAATAATTGAAATACTTTGGCAGTAACATTTTATAATAAATTAATCCAGCCATATTAAAGCCTGAAATCCTTTTTAACATGTCTTGTTGCTATGTTTCAGAGAATCATTTTATTTTCTGGACTTTTTGGTATATGAATATTACACCTTGGATGTATTTAAATAGTTATACATTTTATTCTATTCACTTTATACCGTCCAATAGCTACTTTTTCTATTAAATAGATTGTTTTTGTTTATATTTTTATAATTGTTTCACCTCTCCAAATGTTAACATTATTGTAGTAACATCACACATACTTCGTAAACGTTTCTCTAACAGTAAGGATAAAATAAATATATTAATTGATATGTTTTTAATTCTAATTACCATTTTCAATATCACAAAAAATTAAATCGGTTAACGGTTATTAACTACATACAGGGTGTTTCTTAATTGAGTGTCAATATTTAAGGAGGTGATTTTTGGGTCCATTTTAAGAGGAAAACTTCATATAAACATATGTCTTAAGCGATGTGAATTTTGTATACAGGGTGTTAAACTTTCAATGATTTCATAATTTTTCGATAATATCTCGAATAATACCGGGATATTGTAATGAAATTTGCATAGAGGTACTATGCATCTAGTGCAATTTTTTGATGTAGAACATTTTTTTAATTTTCACTCAGTGGCGTCTCGTACGGAATTTTCGACCAGTTATGGATGAAATTTGGAATTTTCCCAGACATTGATGGTACGCCACTGATTTTTTGTAAAATGAAAATTACTTTTGAAATCTCTATTCATTTTTGAGCAAGTTGATCTCTTGGTAATTTTGTGTTGGATGTATACTACGTTTAAAAAATAAAACCGTTTCTCTGCATGGTCCAAACAATCCTGGTGATAAGACGGATATCACCATGCATGCAGAGGAATATTATTGTATTAAACTCGAGAAATCAAATCTTGTCAAAAATAAATACTAAAAGTTTTCAAAAACAAACAAATGAATCAATAAAAATGCTTTATTTTAGAAAAATCAGTGGTGTGAAAGTAATTACTATGTCCATTCTTATTAAATCAAAAATCGCTTTATCTTAGTGAGAGATATTTGTAGATAATAGTATGTAGTCTTCAGCCACCAATCTAGGATCTGTTCCTTCATAAATACTTTTTTATAAATTTTATTAAAATAATATGACATTCTTCAACAATAACAACTTATTTACAAAAATATACTAATACAACTCGGTACATAATTAATAATTTCAACAAAAATAATTAGGTTTTAACAAATTGACTGCACACTTTGTGAAACAAAATATAAGACAAAAATTAGATAAGTTGTTGAAAATGCCCACCACCTTGGAGAATACACGCTTCAGCCCTTTTCCTCATGTTGTCGCAAACTCTTTGAAGGATACCCTTGGTGTTTCTGATAATATCGCAAGAATCTTATACGATCCTTCAGCTCCTCTACAGTGTTTACTGGGGTGCGGTAAACTAAAGATTTAAGATGTCCCCATAGAAAAAAATCCAAACTATAGGAGGCCATGGTTGGGGTCCGCCACGACCTACCCATCTGTTGTTAAATGTGCGGTTCAAATATTCTCTGGCTTCAATACTAAAGTGAGCGGGCGCACCATCGTGCATGAACCACATTCTGTTTCTAATCAGAATTGGTATATCTCTCTAACAATATCGGCAAATCGTTCTCAAGAAACCGGCGATAATTATGGGCATTTAGTCTTTTTGGAGGAAAAAAGGTCCAATTAGGTGATTTTCGATAATGCCAGCCCAAACATTTACAGAGAATTGCTCTCGATGATGATGTTCTACAATGGCATGGGGGTTCTCGTCGGCCCAGATATAATTATTAACCAGATTTCTGATAGCGTTCCTGGAGCAGTTGCTTCATCTGTGAACATTATTTCTGGCGATCAAATAAGGGATTACGCGCAATTTTTTCCAAAACCATTCACAAAAATTAACCGGAAAGGAAGATCTCGGGGAAGTAAGGCTTGCACTCGTTGAATGTGATATGGGTATAAAAAAAAATATGTAGAATTCTCCAAACTAGGACCTGCGAAATATTTAGGTTAATTCCAATTTTCCTAGTACTCAGTTCAGGATTTTCATCTATGGAATTTAATACTGTCTCTTCAATTTCTGGAGTTCTTGCGACTAGTCCGATGGGCCCCTTTTAATTGATTATTTGGCTTGAATGTACCTATTTCAGTCAACCTTCTATGCACATTTGCAAATATCGCCTATCTGGTATGACTCTACCAGGAAAGTTACTCTTGATATAATCCCTAGCTTCTGGTGAACTGCCATCAGCCAACCCATACATGTAACGCATGTCTGCCAACTCTTCATTGGTAAACTCAACCATTTCTTTTCTCAGATATATCAGATATTTAGAACACAAAATTAATTAAACTCGACTGAATCTGAAAGCTGAACTGTCAAATTAAGTTACAAGAGAAGTATTAATTCTCACAGCCAAAGCCTACTACAATAATAATGATTATTAGTAATCTTTCTTATTGATGAACTAATAGTATTTTATAAGTTTCGTGTTAAAAATTATAAGCTCAAATAATAATTTTGAAATCTTTGGTTATTAGTTATTCATAAGCAAATTTGATTTCTTGAATTTCAGTCAAAAAAAAAAATTTCCTTGCATGCCATGGCGATTGGTGTTCTCATATTAGCGATATTGTTAAAACTCTGCAGAGAAACGGTTTTTATTTTTTAAAACGAAAACCGTGCGTTCAACTTAAATTTACCAAGAGATCAAACTTGCTCAAAAATGAATGGGAATTTCAAAAATAATTTTTATTTACAAAAAAATCAGTGTCGTACCATCAATGCCTGGGAAAATATTCAGGTCGGATTCCGCACGGACGCCACTGGTGGAAATAAAAAAAATGTTCTACATCAAAAAAGTCCACTAGATGCATAGTACCTCTATACCAAATTTCATTACAATATCTAGAGTGGTATTCGAGATATTATCGAAAAATTATGAAATTATTGAAAGTTTAACACCCTGTATCTCAAAATTTACACCGTTTAGGACATAAGTTTATATGAAGTTTTCTTCTTAAAATGGACCCAAAAATCACCTCCCTAAATATTGACATTCAATTAAGAAACACCCAATTATTTAATGAACACAGTCTGATTCCTAAAATATTGCAAACTTTCACAAAACTGCTAAATATCTACCATATATGCCATATAAATTAATACATTTTGTATTGCATAATAATATTGCATGTGTAATTATATCTGTCTCTGTTCTTATTTCTTATTTGGTTATTCAAAGGACTGGCCTCCCTTACAATAAATTCCTGGCTCCCCTAGTATTAATATTTATCTTGACATTCTAGCTTATCCGTATTTTAATTAGTTATAACTTTCATGTTTGCCTAGATATCAAAATAATTTAAAAACAAATTGTATGACTAGGTACTAAGTTTTTAAGAGAAATATAAAAAAATTAGACAACTTGTAAATTTTACTTTCGATAGATAGACCTTTTTTTCCCAATTCCAATTATACCGGGTTTGAATTGGTTTGATACCCTCATGTTTTTTTCATTTTCTCGAAGTTTCTTTGTCTCTTTACCGCTTTTCTCTTATGGTTTCTCTACATAGGTTCTGACCATTTCTTAGTTATTTGCATACTGCGCATAAGAATACAAAGAAAAAGAACTTCCCAAACACAGACAAGGAAAAGTTCAACATAAAACACGTCTGTCTCAAAAAATTGAAACTAGCACCATAAAAGAGCAGGATGACGTGGAAAAGTGTTGGGAGAAAGTAAAGACGAATATAACAAATGCAGCCACTGAAGCTATAGGCAAAAGGAAAATCACTACAAACAGAAACTTCTAAAATGAACAATGGTATACACCAGAAGTAAAAGCACTGGCAAAAGAAAAAAGAGACGCCTACATAGCATTCAGAAGCAACAGAAGCCCTGAACAACACGACCTCTACATTCAAACAAAAAATAGAGCCAACACAGAAATAAGAAATATCAAACGAAAATACTGGGAGAAATTCACCAGCGAATTGGAACACGACTTATATGGCTTTTTGGGGAATGCTAAGAAATAGGAAACTTGACATAAGAGAATACGCACAAACAGAACAAATAGACGAAGCGAAATGGAAAGACTACTTCGAAAGGCTATACGATGTTGAAAAACAAGACATCCTCGAAGAAGAAAATACGGGAAACCCAGAATCGGTGGAAATACCATTGGAATTAACAACGAAAAGCGAGTAAGCTTACCAAATAAACTATTTAAAGAGGGAGGACTACTACTAATGGGGAACTTACAAAACTGTTCAATAACATTCTAAGAACTAGGACAGTCCCAACTGATTGGAAGAAAAGTATCACCATTCCGATATTTAAAAAAGGTGACAAGAAATCTCCTGAAAATTACAGAGGCATAACACTACTAGCATCAACCATGAAATTGTTTACAACAATTTTGGAATCAATGAACGTGTAGATACGTCAGAAGAACAACAGGGTTTTAGAAAGGATAGATCCATGCTAGACGCTATTTTTATAATCAGGCAAATCGTAGAGAAACCTATCGAGTACGGGAAACCCGCATTCATGTGCTTTATCGATCTCACCAAAGCCTTTGACCGAGTCAAATTAAGCGATATTATCAACATTCTGAAGGAGAAGCACATACCCGATGCTATTACGGACACAATCAAACAGCTGAACCTCAATACGTCGACTTACATGTCAATGAATCAAAAACTGACGGAGGAAATCCCAACACCAGCGGGAATTAGACAAGAAGATTCCTTAAGCCCTCAGCTGTTTAACATCATTATAAGTGAAATTATCAACCACGTTAAGATTACAAGCAGAAGCTATAGACTCACAACGAGAAAAATCATCTACTACGCCGATGATGCAGTAATCATAGCCTAAAGCGAAGATGACCTACAGAGACTCTTGTATTCTTTCTATGTAAAAGCCATGGCGTACAACACGCAAATATCCACTACTAAAACAAAAACACTCGTAGTGGCTTAAGAACCCGTAAGATGTAAACTCCAGCCAAAATAGAATCGATGAAGTAAAGGCCCAAGCAAACAAAGCAAGCAGGTGGTCTTCGGGACGACATATGGAACAACAAACACATGAGGAAACGAGCTAAAACGAAGATATACAAAACTTGCGTTTGACCCGTGATGACGTACGCTACAGAAACCCGAGCAGATAACGAACGAACAAAAAATATCCTATGAACAACGGAAATGAAAGTACTGAGAAAAAAGGAACCGCGACATAACGACCGAGTGCGAGGTAGAGGACATAGTCAGATGGGGACGGAAGCGGCATAGAGTTTGGAATGACCACGTTGCTAGAATGAACAGGGACAGGATAGCAAAAATTGCACGAGACGGTATTCCACAGACACGCCGACCACTGGGGAGAACTCCTAAAAGATGGAAGGACTCCTGGACATCTACATCACAAGAGAATGAGAATTAGTTGGAAAATACAGGCCTAAGATAAGAGAAAGAAAGAGAGAAGAAGTATATTTAGCTATAGCTACAGGAATGTATATTGTGTACTTATGTGGATTTTTGGGGGTTTTGTAGACTTCGCTATCCTCATCAAATAAACATGGGCGCAAGTTGATCCTCGGGCTAGCATTGAAGATGCGGGTTTGCAAAAATTAAGGGTTTACAATACCTGAATTTTTTTTGTTTGAAATTTAACTCTTTTTGTCTTGTTGATACAGTTTCATAAAATTTACATAATGCTCATTTTTGATCGTCTACCGGTTTCACGCGCACAACCTTTTCTGTCAAACTACATCAAGAGTTTTTACTTGTTTAGGTAAAAAACACTGTCAGTGCAGAGATAACAAAGAAGCTAAGAAATGGTCAAACATGCCTTGCGGACAAACAAAAATGATCTTCCGCAAAATCAAGTAAGGGTCAATTAACTTGTTGTCATTAAGCTCTTTGTCGTTATTACCTCTGTTTAAATAGAACCTTTATTTTTACGTCTATGTAATTTTGCAGCAAATTGCCCTTTAAGCTTAGCAGGAATTTATGTGTAATCTCTGTGTCGGCTGGGCGTTAAATTGTATGTGTTATTTTTATATCCTCGTCAAATTGGTTTTCTATTTAAAGGTTTAATAACCACATAATGAAAGTTACCACACTGCCACGCAAGTAAAACGTTCCTTGTGACTTTTCTTTGTTGCCTCGTATATTTTAAACCGCTAAAGCGATATCGTTGGGTTTTGGTGCATTGTGTAGCCCGTATATTTGGGTACGTATAGCCATACCGAATTCATTTTTACCATAACATTTCCAGATCCGGGCTAAACAGAAACTGTTGTTGTTTAGTAATAGTTCACGATGTCTCTTTTTTGAAGAGTATCAATGTGACCTAAAATTAATGGTAGCATACCCTGGTCATTAGCATTTCCTTTTTTACTTGTCTTGATATCTTGAATCATTCCAAAGATATTGATTTTGTTCTATACAATTACATTTTGTGATTATTTTTTTTTTAACTATAAGGAAGCTTTACTGAGAATATGTTTATGTTTACCTTTAGGTAATTAAAAATCACTTTAGAACCTTGAGGATTTTTTATTACCTCAGTATCTACAGGTTAGGTCACATTTTGATTGGAGTAAAAATCTGACAAATTGAAATTAATTTAATAGAAACTTTAAACACATATTTTAACATACATTTTATAGCGAGTTGGTCCCCTCGAGCATTGATTATTGCTCTGCATCTTCTAGGTATATTTGATATAGAATTTTCTATTTTCTCTTGGTCGATGAATGACCATTGCTTCGGCTAGTTCATTCAAATTTTGTAATTCAGGTCGAGCCCTAAGTCTTCGTCTAAACATGTCCCATACATGTTCGATCGGATTCAAATCTGGCAAATTAGCAGGCCAAATCATTGGTCTAATATTATATTGTTAAACAAAATTATTAACAATGCATTATCCTCAACAAAAATAAAGTTGGATCTTCGTCCGTTTGACATCGGGAGAGCAACTGGTTGAAGCACCCGTTGAACGTAATTTTCGGCATTTACATTTTCACTTAGAAAAACTACTAGGTCTGTTCTATCTCTGATGAATATTCCAGCCCATACTGTAACAGATCCTCCCCCGAATGGTTCCTTTAGGACCATGAAAATTTCCTGATAACGTTGACCAGGTTTCCACCAAACTCTAACACGCCCATAAGCAGTTGTTGCATTGAAGTTCTCAGTTTTGATAGATTCGGGCATATGTCAAAAAGGGGATGTTTTGCCGGGTAAGAGAGATGGCGAAAAACCGCATCTCAATATCTTTTCTCGTTTTAGAATTATATAAAATAATTTAAAAATTGATTTTTACCTAAAAAATTCGCTTGTTTATTGTTTTGTTTGGAGGGTTCAATTTGCATATGGGCGCCTATGCACTTGGTGCCGCTGCCAGACAGGCAAGTAGCTAAATAAAACTTGTGAAAATAACGCAATACAAGGTAAATTTCCTTTATCCGGAACCTGCTGATTCCTATATAACACTTGATTTTTGTGAAATTAATAATTTTTTTAATGTTTTACCGGCATCTTATTCCAGCATATTGGATTTCTACCAAAATATTACCAGGTCATTCCCATATGACTCTTATGTTTTAGCCAAAATTTGAAGTCAAGTAGTTTTTAATCTATGCCGTGAACTGGCAGACAGACAGGCAAACTGACAGGCGGACCGACGGAATTGATAGTCAAAGTCAAAGTGAAAATATGCTTCATTATCAATTAAAACGAAATAGTTTTGTTGACAAAGCTAATGTAAAAAAAAACGCCGGCAAGAAATACATTCTAGGAAAATAATATATAGATATTAATTAACAATAACAACCAATGGTAAAATGTGAAAATAAAATACAAAAAAAACATTGAAATAATACCGCAGTTCAAAATACTTACTTGAAGTTAAATAGTTAAAACTAAAGTATATGAAAAAAACAACAGAAAAAGATAAAAACAATGACAATTAAAAGGAGCATCGACAATCATCTAAGAATTGATACAATACAGTACAAAAACAGTTGTAAATTAAATGTAAAAAAATATTTTTGTATTGGTTTTTATAGGGTAAAATAGCTGATCATTCATGATTATAGTTTTGGAAATGATAATATTGAACAGTAATTTTTGATAAACAATTAACTTTTAAAACCGACATTGCCTCAGTAACAGAAATATTAATTAAAAATTTAGGTTTTGTTACCTGTAATTGTAATTTGTCAGACGATGTCTATAAATTGTTTTTTTGCTCTGTTGTCAGATCTGGATTCGAATATGCAAATTAAATCAAAATATGCTTTATTATCATGGAAAACCAAATAGTTTTGTTGACAAAGCTAACTTCAAATCCAAAAAAAAAATACAATGCATTTATGCAAAACAATATAAAGATATTAATAACAGTAGTAGAGAGCAATGGTAAAATAAAAAAATAAAAGTACAATACAAAAACACTGAAATAATGCAACAGTTCAGAGTACATACTTGCGTTAGATATCGTAAAATTAAAGTAAACATAAAAAAATCATTAACATTATAAAAAGGCCGCACAATTAAAAGTGATTTTAATTTGCTCCTAAATAACTTTTAATTTCTTATCGGCCTAATCTCTACAGGTAAGTGATTGAAAATTTTTTTGCTGTTATATATAATAGAGTTCTGGCACTGCGTCGAATTAGGAATAGTTAGAACAATACTATGGGTTATAGGTAGAGCAATACTATAAATTTCCTCTGCATGAGATATGCTGATTCCAGTAGAAAAAGGCAAAGTAAAGTTAATATTTTTTTATCCAAAAACAACGGCCTGCGTGTGTCTCTCACCCTTGCCTTGCGTTGTTTTTGCGACTCGTTTTCTCGAGCAGACTACCCAGAAGCAAATTCGTACCTCAGGTTGGACTCAATTAAAGAAAAGTATGCGTTTCTTGTTGTAGAATTATCCAGTTGATTACTAATGACCCTAATTGAACTAAATTAACTTATATGGGCTTAAAACTTAAGTCTATTATCACTTAAAATACCTGGAAACCTATCTGCACTTCACTTTAAATAAATGTTTTATTTACATTTAAAGTAAGTCGGTTGGCATCACACCAGTTTTAATAATAATCAGATTTAAATTTCCCCCCAATATTGAGGTTTGTAATATCATTTGCATACAAAAGAAACAGAATGGGTTCTAAGACAGTTCTAAGTAGAACACCTTATTCAACCTTTAACAATTTGGAGACTTCATTTTTAAAGTTTACCTTTTGATCTCGATCTAATAAATATGATTTAAACCATCTAAAACCATATGTTTCCAGCTTTTCTAAGAGTATTTTATAACTGATGCAATCAAACGCCTTAGGTAAATCGCCAAAAATTGCAGCAGTCTCACACACACACACACACACACACACACACACACACACACACACACACACACACACACACACACACACACACACACACACCCACACACACACACACACACACACACACACACACACACACACACACACACACACACACACACACACACACACACACACACACACACACACACACAACCTGGCAGTAGGTCTAAAATGCAAAATTCTTCATGCAATGTCTAATCCCAGTATGGCCTCGGATATTGCATTGCCACTCCTCGACTTAGGCAGAGGGTCGAGTGATGCTGTGAGACATTCTCCAAAACGAGCTGATGGTGAAGCGAATGGCGCCTACAGCCGGAATACTACCATTCCTAAACAACCAAATCTAAATATTAACACTTTACCCCAAACAGGGTATAAGCGACCCCGGATAGTGTCACCAGATATTAATAATACTTCTCAATATTTTATAAAATATTATATAATAAGTCGTATAGAAGGAAATTTTACAAATGTATCCCCATTTATTATCTTTAGAACTCTTAACGATATTGTTGGCGAACTAGAAAATATAAAAAAACTTAGAGATGGTAATTTATTAATTATAGTTAAAAATTCATCACAATCTGAAAAATTAGCGAAACTAACGAAACTTCAGGACTTTAAAATTAAGGTTGAACCTCACAGATCAATGAATGTTGTAAAAGGAGTAGTCACCTGTAATGATCTCTTAAACTGTGAAATTGAGGAAATTTTAGACAACTTGAAAGATCAAGGAGTAAAAGAATTTATACAAAAAAAGAAGGTAAACTAACCCCAACTGCTAGTCTTATACTTACTTTTCTCACCCACAAACTTCTTGAAAGAGTTAAAGCTGGTTGGTACTCGTTAAGAGTCAGACCTTTCATACCCAATCCCCTTCGTTGCTTTAAATGCCAACAATTTGGACATATGTCCTAAAAATGCAAAAATACCCAAATATGCCCATCTTGTGGGAAAGAAGGTCACCCTAACATCGAATGCTCGCCCCCTCCTATATGTCCTAATTGCAACGGAGAACATTCTCCTAGATACAGAGGATGCCCTTCTTTTAAAAGAGAATATGAAATTCAAAAAATAAAGGCTACAGAAAACTTGCCATATTTTGAAGCGCGTAAGAAATACAGAATACTAAATCCTAATCAGACCCAATCATATGCAGATATTACTTCAAAAAAAACAACCTCTATTAGCATTCAGTGTGACCTTTCATTCATTCCTACTAGTAATCCTCCCCTTTCCTCCAACAACTTACCTCCTCCCCATACCTTTTCCTCCTCTCTTATCAAACCCTCCTCCTTCTCCGCTACATTACCTCCTCCAATCCCCACCAAAACAAATACCATCCCTTGAACAAAGAAGAAAGTCCCTACTACTAAAGTATGCAGCTAATCTGTGGCTTAAACCTTTTTTACCAACCCACTCTCAATTTTTCAACCCCACACCTCCAGAACATCGTTATAATAATAACAACTTAACTTTACAGTCCAATATTCGTTTTTTAAAATACTCAAATACCATAAACTTTATTTTACCAGATAGACACCATCAATACCCAAGAAAAGCTCCTCCTTGGATATTTCCTCAAATAAAAATTGACCTATCAATGACTAAGTTTAACAAATCAAACACTTAATAAATACATTTCAGCAAAAACTCGAAACTTTACATGAATATTCTGAAATATATACTGGAGCAGCCTTTTTCACAAACACAACACAGAGAAAATATAGTCTAGACAAGACTGCCAGTATATATACTGCTGAATTATTTGCTATTGAGAAGTCTCTGGAGTATATAAAGGAACTTAGTAAAAAGAAATGGCTTATAATATCTGATTCCATGAGTGCTATACAGTCAATTGGGAATCTTCATCATAAACACCCCATTTTACTATTAATCCACAACTTATTGACTGAAATCACACGAAAAGAAATTTAGATAATTTTTATTTGGATTCCTAGTCATGTTGGTATTCGAGGGAACGAACTGGTGGATGCTCTAGCTAAAGATGGCATTCAAAATGGTCAGGAGCAAAGATTTTTGTACGGTACAAAGGACATAGCAATTAGTATATTACAAATGGAACAAAACTATACTCAACTAGACTGGGATATGTATGAAGATAATGACAAATTACATGAGATAAAACCCGTTTATTACCGTAAGACAAAACTATCAACTCGCAGTAAAAAAGAACAATCAGTAATTAATAGGTTACAAATAGGCCACACCCGTCTCACACACAAATATTTACTTAATTCGGATGATCCCCCACGTTGTCTAAGATGTAACACAATATTAACAATTAAGCACGTGCTTTTATCATGTACTATTTTCAATAACCCAAGAATAAAGTATAATCTGAGCAACAAACTTAAAACTTTATTTTCCGACGATAAACAGAAACAGACAATTTAATTAAATTTATGAAAGAAGTAGGATTATTTTGTGAAATATAGAATATGTTCAATAATAACTGACATAATAATAATAACTATATTAATTTAAAAAATGCAATGGAATGGTGCTAAATGACCACAGATGTCGATGCACCATGAATCTCAAATTCTGTCTCTCTCTCTTATGAATAGGGATCACTACAGCCTTTTGAGAAGGTGATTTTTTTCACGACTACAAATATTATATTTAGCCGCCATTTTATCCTGCCATCTGGAATTAGTACCACAGTTTTACTAGTTTATCTATATACTTCAATTAGTTATGGCCCACAATTTGAAATAAGTATTTATTAGTTTTTCAGGCTGAAATTTTAAATATTTTACTAAGCCGCCATTCTGTTCCACCATCTTGGAGGATTCGTACCAAAATTTTACCAGTTGATTCCTACATAATATTTGATTTTTGTGCAAAATTTGAGATAAATTCAATAAGCAGTTTCTTAGTAATAATCTTTTTAACATTTCACTAGGCCGCCATTTTGTTTTGCTATATTGGATTTTTACCAAAATGTTACCAGGTCATCCCCATATGACCCTTAAATTTTGAGTCAATCGGGTAAGTAGTTTTTTAGCTATGTTGCAAAGAGGCAGACCGAGAGACAGGCAGACAGAGAGACGGAAATGTTTTTCGGCATCTAGGGACCCTGAAATGTAAAGATCTGAAAATATTTCGAAGGGTGATTTTTTCACGATTACAATACTTCCCTTTTGCGAGGGGAAGTAATTAGAGGCAGAGATTTTTCTACAGGTTACTCTGATAATGACATTTTTTACTCGAGGGTTATTTGTTCAGTAATGTTTGTTTTCCCATTTCAAATATTACAAAATATTTGTTATTAAGCAGGCAAGCGTAAATTAAATTTTACGAGTGTATAAAAAAAAAGGCACGCGCTGTTCGGTGGAAATTTTAAATTTATAAAGTAACCGGGGAATATTAACTGTCAGAATGCACGGAAGAGGCATTCAGAACGCCCTTAATATGCATATATGCGAGAGAGGGAGCGTTTTTTAATAATTACTGCCGTTTTTCGCCCAGGGTTCGTCCGGCGTTAAAAAACGACGAACGGTTTTATAACGCGCGATATTTTTCAGGAAAAAAAGTTCCAGCCTCACTATGATATAAAGTTAATTATGCACCACCGTTTTACTGTAATTAAATTGTGCCATCGCAACCGTGAATTTGTTTGAGTGATACGTTGTTTTTAAATAAATTATATGCGGTTGGTGTCTTTTATTTTAAATGCTTTGTTAGCAATCTAATCGTAATCAGTTATGCAAACATAAAAAGGTCTAAGAGTTAAACCAGATCTAATTGCCATGAAATAATCTTAAACCTATCACTGTCAAGTGAGACCTGGTCTAAATTTAAACCCCTTTAGTGAATACGTGTATTCATGTTTGAAGGGAAATGTGAGTGTTGGCGGAATTAAAAAGTATCGACTTTGGAAATTGATGGTTTTATGAAGACTTAAAAAACTCAAGAAAGATTTTACTGGTTGGCAAGTCGTACATATGCGAACTAAGAGAGACTGCGGAGCCAGTAAAGGACTATAAATTTACTCGAAGCCAAATGAAGTACTACAACGTAGGAGCACTTTTAGAACAAATTAGTATAGATGTAGTGGGTCCATTTCCAGTTAGTAAGTCTGGCAATCGCTTTGTGCTAGTAGCGTAAGAAGTAATCCACTTCAGCAAATAGCCAGAAGTCTAGTAAATATTTTCATGTGTTTTGATCTTAACATTGACCATCTGCCTAGTAGTAGAAAATATAAATATTATAAGATACTTAAGGATATTTTTGACTCAAATGAACTGACATCTTTGCTTAATGGAGCAACTAGAATTTTTACTAATAGAAACAATATTACCAGTATCTCTGGTCTTGATTATATCATCATATCCAAACCGGAGTTAATTCATTTGAAATAAACTTCACTCGGAGCGATATGAAAATATGTTGACGTTGAACAATTTATTTATGGATTCAATTGATGCTTTCAAGTAAGCTGTCCAAATAAAGAGGTTAAGGAAAAACAGCTTCAAAATAAAAAAAATTTCTAACGAACTTCTTTAAGATCTTAACAACTAAAAAAACTTACACTGGATACAGAAGCGTACTGAGGACTTACAACTAAAAAATAAATATAAAATCTCCTTAAAAAATAAATAAACATAAACATTAAAAATGAAAACGAAAACTATTATAACAGAAAAATAAATAATTCAAAGACCAAAACAAAGTCCACTTGGAATATAATTAACTCTTTAAATGGCAAAAACCAAAAACACTTAAAAAAATAGATATGCAAGGATAACACAGACCAACACACATTTTGGTGCCTGCGATTTTTTAACTGTTCCTGGATGATTTTTGGATGCAGAATGTAAAAAAGTTCTCAGATTTTGTCTATCAGATCTAGTTTAAAAAAACAAATGTGTATATATTTTACGTTATAACTGTTATAATATATAATATTACTATTGCCAGTTAAAAAAACAAAGACACATGGATTTGAGTATTTATTGCAAAAACTTGATTTACATAATTACATTAGTCACTAATCATATAAAAATTTTCTTTTATACGACTTTCTAGAATGGGTTACTAGGGCAGTCTCGCTGAAGGCTCCAGCAGTAGTCCGCCATCATGTGGCTATCCCATCGTCCTTGATAACGATCTTCCATAGTTTTAATATCCTGATGGAATCTTTCCCCCTGTTCTTCACTACAATCATCTAAGTTTTCTGGAAAACGATCTAGGTGACTGTGAACTTTTATACTCATGTTACAGCCGAGAATATTAAAATTTGAAAATTCTAGTTTCCACTAATTCTACGTAATTCTCTGCTTTATGATTGCCAAGAAAATTTTGTACTACTTGAACAAATGAACACCAAGCGTTAGATTCAGTCTCGTTCATTGATGTGGTGAATTGTGGATCTTTAACAAGTTGCCTTGTTTGAGGACCATCAAATATACCAGCTTTTAGTTTTTCCGTGCTAATGCCAGGAAATGTATGTGACAAATACCCAAAACAATTTCCATCTCGATTTAAAGCCTTCACAAATTCCTTCATTAGGCCTAGCTTGATATGCAAGGGTGGAAGTAAAATATAGATGATGTTTGTTCGAGTCTAAATAAATGTTTTTTTTATGATAAAAGCTTTAAAAAACTCAATAAGTGTTTCTAAATTTGTAACTGTCTACTACGCTAATGCATACTCAGTCATTTCCTATGGTTTGGCAGTATGGGGAAGAGCGCAGGACCTGAACAAAGTGCTGGTTATACAAGAAAGAATCGTGAGACTAATCTTTAACTTGTCATATAAGGCATCCTGTAGGGAAGTTTTTAAAATAAGATAACCACCACGGAGTATGCCACCCAGTGAGTTGAGGTTTGTGTTGAGATTGGGATGTGTTGCGGGAATTCTAATCTTTTTCCATGGAATGATATTTGTCTCTTTTTCAGCGATTCTTTCTAAGGTTGTGTATAAATCTTTGATACCTTTATACCACATTCTATTGAGACCTCCCAACCATAAATCTTGATTCTCAAAATCCCGCGACAATGCCAGATAGAGAAAATCTGTACCCATAACAGTTTATTGCTGCAAACATTGGTGATTTAAATAAAAGGCACAAATAATTAAAACTATCAACAGTATATCGATTACTCCACGATTTTTTGACAAATCTGGATGAAATGTTCAGGAGATATTTAGGATCTTACCGGAGTGATCCTATAGTAAGCATATTGAAAAATGGTGGAATGGCACCCTTTTGAACGGTTTACAGGATGTTATATTGGACAGTATATGCGTTCGCCATTCTGTCAAGAAAAAAACTATGTATGTTACCATTGTACCATTTCATAAACAATACTTATTTTTTCAAACCCTAAAAATAGAATACACACAAGTTCGGATACTATTAAGAAAAATAATTAAATCAAGAAATGTCCATCTTTTTCTGGTCAAAGGCTTCCCATTTGCATAGTATTTAATTATCATATTTTTGCAGTTATTTTTCGTTCTTCTTTTACCTTTGCTAATCCGCGGTACATAAATATTTTATTATTCGTAGTTATTAATGTAATACGGCCCAATCATTTTTTAATTTAGCAAGTTTAAAGCAGTGTTCCTGGCTGCCGTAATAAAAACACAGGAAATATTAATTTCATTTTATAAGTCACCCTCATTTTCATTATTATTTGATTCTGTCAAAATAATGCAGGGGAAGTAAATTACAAAAGTTATTAAAGCGGAAAAATGCAAAAGGTCCTTAATGGAAAATTATATACATTTTGATAATTTTGAACGACAGGGGTTCAAGATTCAGTATTTACACAGTATAAAGGAAAAATCTGCAGTTTAATGGACATTTTTTTGATACAGCAACATCCTTAGCGCCTCCAGTGGGATGAACACTTACTCACATGTTCAATTCTGTTGCTGCACATTAAATCACGTGATGTCAGCAGTGTGGCAGATCATTGTGGGTCACCGACAGAAACCTCATTAGTTTAGCGAACGAGCCTGATGTATAAAATATGGCGAATGATCTTGACACGCGTCGTCGTTTAGTAAAAAGTTTAAATAAAATGTATTTAAATTTTATAACAGAATATCGGGAAGTCTACAGTTTTATAATAAAAAAAAATATAAACTTTTGTGAAAAAAAAAAATGTATTGAAACATAAAACGGAAGCTTTCACGGCGTTGGTCAATTAAGAAATCATGATTCTTGGGATTAGACCATGTCAAATTGGAATTACTATACGACGTTTCGCCTTCGATTGCACGAGGCATCTTCAGAGACCTTTACTCCACGAGATCTGAACACTGAATGAGCTCTGAGAGATTCAGGCAGGCTATACCCGACTTCCTGGAACCGATGCTAGAACCTTGGTTTCCCATACACTTATAATGTGGCCAGTGGTATGCTGGTGTTCAGCTACAGCAGAATGAACAATTTGTTTCTTTTTAATACATCGTTCATGTTCCTCAAGTCTAGATGATATTGAGCGTCCTGTTTCTCCCACATACACTTCTCCACAGGAGCAAGGCATTTTATATCCTTCTGTTTGGAAAAGCACAAGATCTTTTGGGGATCGCAAGCATTGTCCAATTTTATTATGTGTATTGAAGATTGTACGAATGTTGGACCGCCGAAGTAATCGTCCTATTTTGTCTGTAATGCCATGTATGTAAGCAAGAACAACACTACCTAACGGTGGCTCCTTGTCATCCTCCTTTCTCGTAGTTGGATTACTATATATTTTTTTTAATTGAACGCGTAATATCTTTAATGCAATAGCCATTCCCTCTCAGAGCTTCGGTCAGTTTCGATGTTTCCAATGTTAGAGAATCTTGATCAGAAATCGAAATGGCTCTAAATACTAGTGAGTTAATAACCGATTTCTTTTGTGCCGGATGGTGATCGGAATTTGCATTTAAGTATCTATTTGTATGCGTAAAATGGGAATTTTCCCATTAGATTCAATTTCCATTGTGAACTTGATATTATGATGTTGATTAAGGTAGTTCAGAAATATAAGGAGGTTATCCTGTCCACGAGACCAAACAACAAAAGTATCATCTACATATCTGAACCAGTGTTTTGGTTTTAGTGGAATGGATGTTAGAGCAATATCCTCAAAGGCTTCCATAAAGATATTCGCTACCACAGGTGATAGAGGAGATCCCATAGCTGCCCCTTCCATCCCAATCAGCGGAATTAATGTGACTTTATTCTATCGCTTTTTATCTGTAATTTCTGGTGGACCTCTCAACCTCAACTCACTGGGTGGCATAATCCGTGGTCGTTATCTTATTTTAAAAACTTCCCTACAGGATGCCTTAGATGACAAGTTAAAGGTCAGTCTCATGATTTTTTTTGTATAACCAGCACTTTGTTCATAAAAGTTCCTTGAAAAATGAAATAAGTAGATCTGAGACAAGCTTCCACTAGGTCTATTAGGTTCTTATCAAGATTATTATGATCCGATTTGTCTGGTATAATGGAAATTGAGTCGTTGGCAGGAACATTTGTGTAAAATGATTCTACATCGAAACTGACCAAAATATCTTCGGGATCCAACTGGAGTTCCACGAAATTTGCAGAGTTTTTGATAAAAGAATCTGTTTTTCCAGTGAATGGATTAAGAAAGATATTTACCTAGTTTGTGGCGAGTCTATTGCACTGAGATCGTTCGAAGTGGTATCAAAAATCTTCGAGCTGCTTGGTTTTAATGTTTTCTTCTCCGCTGGTGGTAGAGTGGATGCGTTAATCAGATTGCTGATGCGTCTTTCTATTCTACTTGTAGGGACTGTCTGCGTAACATTATAGATGTTGTTGTCCAAAAGTTGAACTATCTTTTCCACGTAGTCCGTTCTGTCCATGACGACTGTAGCATTGTCTTTATCTGCTGGAAGGACTAGAATGTTTTCATCTTCATTTAAGGTCTTCATTGCTATTTTTTCGGCTGCGGAGATATTCGGCTCCGGTGGTTTTGAGTTTTTAATGATCTTCGCGGTCTCATATCTGACTTCATCAGCTTGCTCTACTGGTAATCTTCTGATTGCTGCTTCAACGGAGGATACTATGTCTTCTACGGGAATGCTTCTTGGTGCTATTGCGAAATTTTAGTCTTTGAAAAGGCCGGACTGTTCTGCTTCGGTGCTAAAAAACTACTTATCCAAATTATCTCAAGTTTTGCGTAAAAATAATGTATTTTGTAGGAATCAACTGATTTCAAATTATGTGCCATAATTAATTGTGTTGTAGAGAAAAATAAGTAAAACTGTGGTACTTATTCAAGATCGCGGAACAAAATGGCAGCCAAAAAAAATGTTTGTAATCGTGAAAAAGTCACTTTCTGAGGTTTTACATAGCTTTAAGTTTTATGTCCCTAGATACAAAAAAAATATGTTTATCAATTCCGTCGCTTCGTCTGTCGGTTTGTCTGTCTCTCTCTCACGGCATACTACTTATCAGATTAACTTCAAATTTTAGTCAAAAATTAAGGGTCATAAGAGGATGACCTGGAAATATTTTGGTAAAAATTTAATATGTCCGAACAAGATGGCGGCCTAGTGGGACAAAAAATTATTACTATAAACGCACACAAATCAAGTGTTACGTAGAAATTAACTAGTAACATTTTGGTATGAATACGAGTATGCATATAATATAGTAAAACAAAATGGCTGTCTAGTAAAATATTTAAAGAATCAGCCTGAAAAAACTTTGTATTAGATTAATTTCAAATTTTGTGTTCAATATAGAGAGAAAAAGGTGTGGTACGAATTCAAGATGGCGGGACAAAATGGCGTGAAAATATTTTATTTAAATGAACGTAAAAAAAATTGTACTCAACTGATTAAGTTTTGCAGAAAAATTAAATGTGATAGATAAACTGGTATGATTCCAATATGACGTAACAAAATGGCGGTGTGTGTCATTGTAGAAGGTACTTAGTGAATTTACTTTAAATTATGCCCAAAAATCAAGTGTGACATAGGTTGAAACTGATAAAACATTGGTAGGAATCCAATATGATGGATCAAAATGAAGCCAAAAAAAATATTTAAAAAGATAGTACAGTACAGCTTCAAAACCCTGGACACATACGGGACTAGGGTCCGTTCGACTTTTAGGGTTGTCTGGATTTCTGAATATTATAAAAACGTTATTTTTCAAGTATTTATTTTTAATTATGTCATACACAATTAAAAACACTGGACACATTAACACAAAAAAATATAATTTTAAAACTTTAGTTACATATATAAAAACATATATAATATGTACGCATACATACATATTATATATATTGTTATATATACATACAGAAAAAATATAAAACAAAATTTTATTGATATACCTGCATATTCATATTGATATATTATTGAACACATTTATAAAGGTACATACATAAATGTGATATATAACTTATTTACCTAACATGTAGTCAGCAATAGTTGTTTGTTTTAAAGATCCTAAATGAGTTTCCTTTGCCTTTTCGGATAATTTTTGTAATAGCAGGATATCTTGTATGCCAAATTTATTTTCTTCGGCCCATTGAATACAAAGCGAAAATGCTTTCACTGCATCTGATTTTTTTATTTTGCTTTAGGAATGATTTTGTTCTTCGTTACCTTCCCGCTCGCTTGTATCGTCTTCTTCATCTGCAATGCATTCGTCAAATCGATTTCATTTTCTCCTGTGGCCCACTCACGTATTTCATCTTCAGTCAGCTGGTCTGTTCTTTCGAGTTTCTGTAAATCTTTCCTAATTTCAGCCAATTCATCCTTGTTTCTTTTTGCTAAGTCCGCCCCAGCCTTCTTGTATTTGTCTGGCCACAATTGTGACCAACTCTTTTTATGTTGTTGACGCTAATACTCTGCCATGCCCGATTTAAATTTGTAACAGCATCTCTCAGATTGTAATTTTTGAGAAAATTTAAAACATCGTCACGTTCTTGGAAAATTATATTTTGTAGTAGTAGTTTCCTGTACCCCACTTTAATGTTTTGTATGAGGTTTTGATCCATGGGTTGAATCAAAGCAGTACTTTTTGGAGGAAGATGCAGCACTTGAAAATTTGGATTTTGATTCAGTCCATCAGGTGCATTGTCGAGCAGAAGTAAGGCTTTTTTCGGCCTATTAATGCCAGTTAAATGTCTTATGACAGAAGGGATGAAACAAGTATCAAACCAATCAGTGAACAGGTCTCTTGTCATCCACCCTCTACTTGTTGCTTTATTAATAACAGGCAGATTGGTGTTTTTAAACGCTCTTGGATTTGCAAATTTTCTGATTACCAATAGTGACAGCTTGTGGGTCCCTGATGCATTGCAGCATGGCATAAAAGTTACCCTATCCTTCGAAATCTTTCTCCCAGGGAGCTGATTTTTCATTTATGTAAACCCGAATATTTTCAGGCAAAACTCTCCAAAAAGCCGCTGTCTCGTCTGCATTATAAATTTGGCCTTCTGATAAGTCCATTTCTGCAAGTTTTAAAAATGTTTCTCGAGACACGTTCCCCGCAAACTTTTAAATATCTTATGCCGTACCTAGATTTAAATTTGCACAGCCACCCATTACTTGCCAAAAAATAATTTCTTCCGGTAATTCTTTCCTAGAAAAAATTTTGCTTTTGCACTCAAAATTTCTGGTTGTTCCGCTTCCGTACTATTTTCCGTTTACCTTTAATTCGCAAATACATATTATTGTTCTAAATAAAAAAGCAACATAACACAAAAACAAACCTACATATACCCCATAGGATCTTGCCACAAATTGCCGAATTTCACATCTCTTCTTTTTAATATCAAATACTGTAGATTTACCAATGTTGGGAAACATATCTTAAGCTTTTTCCTTTATCTGAACTCTTCAAAATTAGACATTTATCATTAAAGACTTAAAGTCTTTTGTTTAATTTTAGTATTCATGCTTGCATAAAGAATGTTCACTGAAAACTAAATTACGTACAGGGTGTCCGGATTTGGTTGCAATCTCGCTTATTTTTAAAAATAGAACCTTGCGGTTTTCACGAACACGAGCTAATTTTTTGTGAAACTCATGAAGCCGTAAACAAAATTTTCTTAACCTTCTTCGTTTATGAGATACAGGGCGAAATAGAAAATTTTGCATTTTACAACCCGGCCCTCGTATCTCGGTTATCCTTTGACTTAACGCAAAGGGAAAAATTGCTGCTTATGCAGTTTTTTACGCTGGATGTAGTGGCGTAGTCATATTTTTCATTTGAGTTGTTATTTTTAGATAATACCCAAAGTTGTGTTTTTTTAAATGGGACAAACTGTCTTTTGGGATCCGCAATTGATTTATCCTTTTAAAAGCTTTTCAAAAATATATAATAGTATGGGTCTATTCTAATAAACTACTAAAAACTATAATAATAAACAACAACAAAAATCCTAATTTTTATAATTATTATCCCAAATTTTGCAGTAGGCCATGCAAAACAATGCTGCTTTTTATATAAAGTCGTTAACAATATCTACATCCTAACAATAAATCACAATAAACATGTAATTAAATCTATTTATAAAAATATTTATTGATAATTTCGCACCAAAAAAGTACCACCTACCTAGATTTATGTAACACAAGAACACAACAGTAATAAATTATTATGTAACAAGCTTTTCAGCAAAAATCAACTGTCGTATAAGAACTACAGTAACCAAGGAAATCAAAAGAACTGTTCAAACTGATTTCCATTTTGTTCTATGCATGCTTCGCACAATGATCGTATTCGTTTTAGGAAATTAAGCAAAATAACGGGATTTTTTTGTAAATAGCGAAAATTTTCTCTTATTGCATTTCTAAATTTGGACACTATCATAGTGGTCTTTGTAAATTCTATTTTCCAGATATCCCCATAGAAAGAAATCTAAAATCGATAAATCTGAGGACCTAGGGGGCCATCTTATAGGTCCATTTGTTCCGATCCATTGATTGATAAAATTATTGTCCAGAAATAATCTCGTCATTCCAGAATTGTGTGCAGGAGCACCGTCCTGTTGAAAATAAATTTCGTTAATTTGCGCTAGAGGAACATCGTCAAGTAATTCAGGTATAGCTGCGTCTAAAATTTCTATATAGCGATTGGCTGTTAGATTTCCCTCAAATATATAAAATTTTATATGTGTTTTTAATATGAAGCAGGACACATTTAGACCAAACCTGCCCTGCTGTCTTCTGGGAAATATTTGGTGTTGATTTTTCTGGGACCAGAATCTACTATTGTGCCTATTGAGTATACCAGAATTACTGAGATGTGCTTCGTCTGACCATATAACCTTCTTTTCAAAATCTCTAACCATATCGCATCTTTCTCGAAACTAATTGCAGAAGACTACCCGACGCTCTGCATCCCCTGTAAGTGCTGCACGAGCCTAAATTTGTATGGGTGGTATTTGTGCTTTTTTAGAATTTCTTGAACTCTAGTTTTTGGAATCCCTATGCTCTTTTCACTGGCCCTACAAGAGTTTGTAGGGTAAGCTTCTGCATTAGCCAAAACCGTAATTTCCTCAGCCTCCCGATTTTCTTTATTATATGTTTTCGTACGAGGTTTGATAAATGATCCGTGATTAAGTAAATTCTTTTTTATCCGATAAAAAGTGGATATATTAGGTTACCTCCTTTCTGGATATCTAGATAAAAATTAAGCAATAGTATTCCAACATACCTAAAAATTAACTATTTATCTGTTAAAATACATCTCAGAAGCCGCTTCAACATTTTCATTACTTAATATAAAACAAGCTAACATATCGTACTTTTCATAATGTTCGAAAGTTTGGTTTTCTTCCATAATAATACAAATATATTTTTACACAATAAATAAATACAAAAAACTAGCGCTATATTTCATATACGCGTACAAAATTGGGAAATGTCATTTGCTTCCAAGAAAACAAAAGAAAACGGCATCGTTTTGCGTGGCCTACTGCAAAATTTGGGATGATAATTATAAAAATTAGGATTTTTGTTGTTGTTTATTAAAATAGACCCATAATATTATATACTTTTGAGAAGCTTTTAAAAGGACAAATCAATTTCTGGACAAATATACAGGGTGTCCCATTTAAAAAAACACAACTTTGGGTCATATCTAAAAAATAACAACTCAAATGAAAAATATGACTACTCCACTGGATTCAGCGTAAAAAACTGCATAAGCGGCAATTTTTTTCCTTTGCGTTAAGTTAAAGGATAACCGAGATACGAGGGGGGGTCCCAAAATGCAAAATTTTCTATTTCGCCCTGTATCTCATAAACGAAGAAGGCTATGAAAATTTTGTTTACGGCTTCATGAGTTTCACAAAAAATTAGCTCAGGTTCGTGGAAACCGCAAGGTTCTATCTTTAAAAATAAGCGAGATACCCTGCTTTTGCAACCAAATCCGTACACCCTGTACATATATGTATTCCGAAAACATCGCGAATGAACGCAATAGATGTAAACATGTGTTTTTTTATCTGTATTATTCGTCCTAACAATATTGGCACGGTCGTACTCACAGACTTTTAGAGGCTTTTGTCCGGAAGAGTTGCTCGTGCGTGTTTCTGGAGCGTGCGGATTTGAGTGTGTCCGGTTTTTTAAAGCTGTACTGTATAATGTATATATGAAAGGAAAAATTGATAACGTGGAAATTTCCAGGTAAAGGAAATTTACCAATTTTTTTCTGTTTGGTATCTTGAAAAATGAGAACGTTGGTTAGATTAGGCTTCCCACTTGCATGTATGTGTAAATATCTTGGAAACTATAAGTATATAGTGAAAGTTATAGGCCATTTAGTGGCCTATTCATTGCCACTTTGAGAACGATTATATCCTTTTCTTTTTCGTTTTTGAAATATTGTCAAATAATCTTTTGGTTGTATTTTCAAACAAGTGTTGCATTTTTATTTCAAAATATTTATAAAATCTGTAAAAATATTGTTAGAACAGATTTTTGCGCTCATTCGTTTCTAATTCCGAGGTTTCGGTTCTGAGATACTATCATCAAATTCTTTTTTTTTATGGCGGCCATTTTGAACAAGAACATTCTCTTTCCTTTCTTATGATGTACGTCACTTCATAAAAATATTTTGTTTTTATGTCAAAAAACGACAAAGTTTATTTTTCGCTGAGTTGGCCATGGTTACGGAGAACATTTTGACTTACTACTGGGTAATGTCACTATAATGATTTAGCTATAAGAAAGCTATATCAAAGGATTCCTGTGTTAATAACATTTTTACATAATATTTTCTGTTCTACCACAAAAAAAGACGGTTAATAATTCTAAATGTTAAATTCGCATTTACATAGGTACATGCAACAGTTGCCCGCGAAATATTCAGCCGATGCGATGCAAACTGGCAGAATAAATTAAAATGTTTTACAATTTAATCCGCGTTGTTTTGCCGCAATTTGATTTTAAGATACCCCGGGCTAATTCCGCTGACGTCCCGGGTCTCTTTTATGAAAAATTAAAAATGTACGAGCTCTCAGCGACACGATTTTTGTGAATGTCACACAGCGCTGGGAACATAATGGCGCGCTTTAATGTTATGGTGATGTTTTTTGGCAGCGGTTTTTTGAAACCGTGTGCATTCTAGGTTTTAATCTACACGCGGACGAAAACATCCATTTAAAATGTCATTATTTTTTACTTTTAACGGAAGCAGTACATCTGTTATGAACAGGCTCTTATTCGATTTTTAACGCTTAGTTACAACTTTAACTATAGGAGATACAAAAAGTTTTATCTACAAAAGGTGTAGGATTGTCTTCTACTATCTTTTAAGGGTGTCAGAAATTTATAAAAATTATGGGAAAGTAGAAGAAAACTACATACTTTATGCGGACGAAAACATATATTTAAAATGTCATTATTTTTTACTTTTAACAAAAACGATACAAATTGGCTCACATGGCACTGCACTGCCGACATCACAATGACTTGAATTAGCCACACATAGGTAAGGAAGTATCCAAAAGGTTGGACAACTATTCCCAGAGACAAAAGGATTTGTGATGGCAATACAGGACCCAGTTATTACCACACGAAATTACACTAAATTCATCATCAAAGACCGGTTTGTTGAATCCGATAAGTGTTGAAAATGTAGCGAGAGGTCAGAGACTATATACCATATAACATCTGACTTACCTAGCAAACACAGACTACCTCCAACGTCATAACCAGGTGTGTAACATCATACACCAGAAGCTTGTCAATAAATACAGGCTCCTGAACACCTTTGTGCTCTAATATACATACCAACCAAGTTCAGTGCTTAAAAATAGTGCCTTCAAACTGTACTCTGGCCGGGCAATTATCACCGACAGACGGGTGATGAATAATCGGCTTGATGAGGTACTGTTAAATAAGAAGACAAAGAGAGCTTATTTGGTAGATGTTGCTATACCCAACAACAACACCGTGTTGGATAAATATCAAGAAAAAAAGGCCAAATATGCGGAGCTGTGGCCATCGTAATACAGCAGATGTGGCAACTGAATAAGGTTCATGTGATACCGATCATCGTGTCATCAACTGGACTAGTTTCAAAAACATAGAACAGAACCTGAAAATCATAGGACTGCATACTAACACCTTCATCGACATCCAGAAGGCAGTCCTGCTTAGTACCTGCGCCATAGTGAGTAATTTCTTACAGGACAACACATAGAACTAGAAACCAGACCGTTCCTTTTGATGCATTCATCCGAGACGGGCTTGGAACCCAATATTTGTTGAGGAATTAATTGTCAATAATAATAATAATAATTATAACTATATAAAGTCAATAAAAACATCAGGCAATTTCTTACGCAAATCATGAGTACGTCGAAAACTAAAATCAACTTGAGAACACAAAAAGAACACATCGAAACAGAAGAGATCTACATCAGACGAGGTATGTTCCAGAGAGATTCACTCACGCTTTGTGGTTCTGCCTCTGTCTCAATCCACTCCCAAACACATTGAATAACACAAACTTCGGATTCCAAATTAACCACCAAAAAAATAACCGACACAAAATAAACCATCTCTTGTACATGGATGACATAAAATTATACGCAAGCACAAAGGCAAAGGAACTCCTTAAAATCACAGAAACATTTACCCTGGACATCAACATGGAATTTGGTATAACTAAATGCAAGCTACTTCATATCAACAAGGGACAGTGGAAAGACCACCCTACGGGGGAAACAATCAACAATGAAACTATAGATAACATGCTCAAATAAGAAACGTACAGATACCTAGACTTCCATCAAAGCACCAAAATTAACCACACTCATATCAAATCTCAGCTCAAAATTTAAAACCAGACTCACAAAGCTACTAAAAACAAAACTGAATTCCAGAAATCCAACGAAAGCTATTAACACCTTCGCCATACCAATTCTTACGTATTCGTTTGGTATCATTAAATGGTCACACACAGACATAGAAAACATTCACATTCTCATACGCTCTAAATTCACTAAACACAGGAAGTTACATCCCAACGCATGCAAGGAAAAACTCACCATCGAGAGAAAAGAGGGAGGAAGGGGAATTATAGATATGCAATCGCTAAATAAAAAACAAATTTACGAACTCAGAAAATTCTCCCACAACAAACAAACTAACCTCCATAAGGCAATAGTAAAGACAGACAAGAATTATACACCGCTCGACCTGTCTCAAACGAGCCACGCAGCAAACGCACACAGTCACATCCAATCATGACTAGAAAAGATGAACACCTGGCCTGAAAAAACACTTTACGGAAGGCACAGATACCACATAAGGCAAGACCATATACATAAAAAGCTTTCATATACGTGGTTACAAGAAGGACAGCTGTTCCCTGAAACAGAAGGATTGCTACTTGCCATCCAGGACAAAGTCATAGCAACCAGAAACTACCGAAAGCACATCATCAAGGACACAACCATTGAAGACGAGAGGTGTAGCAGATGTCACCAGCAGAGAGAAACGATCGATCTTATAACGAGTGGATGTAGAATAATGGCCGGAACTGAATACACCGCGAGACACAACTCAGCAGCGAAGGTCGTTCATCAAGCATTAGCCACAACATACAAATTAACGGAGAACACAGACACTTACTTCCATTATACACCAACATTTATACTTGAAAACGAAGACTACAAGCTCTACTGGGACATTTACATCCACACAGATAAAGTAATCCCCGCAAATAGACCCGATATCACCTTTCAATCCAAAAAAGAGAAAATCACTTATTTAATTGACATGGCTGTCCCCAACAAAACAGTGAGAAAATCGCCAAATACACCGACTTGGCAATGGAAGTAAAAAGGCTGTGGAAACAGGAAAGAGTCATCATTGTTCCTCTCGTCATATCAGTAACAGGTCTCACCCCAACAACGTTTACACCGCATTTGGCTCAATTAGGACTTAATACAGACATTCACAGGAACATCCAGAAATCGGTCATTTTGAAAACATGTAGCATAGTTAGATCATTTCTTAATACACAATAGTTGTTTTTTTCTATTTCCTTTTTTTTTTATTTTTTGTACTGACTTGGTATAATCCCGTCAGTATAAAATACAACCACAGAAATACTGTGAGACAAGAAGTCATAATAATAATAGTAGGTATTATTATTATTATTAGTATTTGGGGCGAGTAGCTCCACGTGACACACCGTCAGCCATTAAGTCTTATATAGGAAAGATTCTCTCTTCTCTCGGGGCAACAATATCAGCAACGACTGTTGAATTATAAACAAAACCGCCATTTAATATTCATGAGTGATTGTACGCCACGCGGGGTAAATGCGGAAGACTGGCGGATTAACGAAGCCGAATGATATAGTGTGGTTGCGAGTCGGTCTGAAATTGGTCGAGAATGATATAGGCCGCAATTGTCCAACATACCATGACGATTTATGGCGGACGGTGCGGCGGACTAACATTTATAGCTTGAGCTAGTTCATTATGTTGTCTTGACTGAGGTCTTTTATATCGAGGAACGATCGTTTCCCTTTTTTTGCAGTGTAATTCTATTAAAACATTAATTTGAATTACATAAAAGGAATTTTCCATTACATACATGCATGCAAGTTTCTATTAAAGGAGTTCTATTGTGACGAAAATAAATTTTCAGTTATAATACTACTAGGGCATCAAGGATTACCGATAATTATTATGCATGAAAACCTTTTGCCTAGAAATAGCATGAGTCTGTTTTTATTGTGGTTCAAAGCATAAAAAATTGAAGTCCTCGAAGATGAACGAGGTTTATTTCTTGAAACAGCAACAAAAATAGACATTACTGTAGCTACTACGCCCTACCCGAGTCCACAATGATCAGATTACCAATATATACAGTAAGAGATTTTAATTTGAATCCGTATATGGTCTGAAACTTACTATCCGACGTTTCGCCTTCGATTGAATGAGGCATCTTCAGGGATCATTACTCCACGAGATCTGAACACTGAATGAGTTTGAAGAGCCTATGTTAAGATCGGTTTCCACGTGTGATGTAGTAATAAACCAGTATCTTTATTGAAGATTTTTTTATGTATTAAAAATTCAGTAGATTCATTTTCCGTTTATAAAGTCCTGGAATCGATGCTGGCACAAGCTTTGCTTGCCAATAGCTTTGCTCAGCTTCGGCTTGAGATGAGCAGCGGGACGATGTAGGACGTAGTAGGTATTTGTTCGTAGTAAATGAGTAACAATTATCGTGGTTAATAACGTACTGATTTATTCTAAGATTTACATTCCATTTATACAACTATCAATTAAACAATGCGTGCGATCTCAATGATGCAAAATAGTAAAATTTAATAACATTATATTATGTATAGTCATCAGAACGTGCAAGGTTCAACTGACGTGACTGTAAGAAGGTCAGTGTAGACACTGTACATACCATCTAAGTAAATATTAAATATGCATAGAATTGTCTTATTAAATTATAGAAATTTTATGTGTAATTGTGAGAATTATACATTCTGCGGCCTGTCTCCGATGGATGAAGTGAGAGATCTTAACTCAAATTCCTCGTTTTGAGTGGTCCTGTGATCTGGTTTCCTGTTGCGTTTCTTCTGTTGATGCTGTGCTACAATGATTTTGGCTGTATACCATCCTGCAATTATAAGAATGGCTATGATAATTGTAGTGATGCTGCTAATTGCTATGGAATGATGGTGAATGTTTCGCCAAAGAATGTTCTGTAGTTGCTCTTGTTGGTGTTCTTGATCGTTTATCAATTCATGAAGGCTGTCTGTCAGTTCGAACACTGGCTCGGTTGGTAAAATGTCTAGTTGTTTCTGGTGTCGCATTGCCTAATAAGTTTGGGACCGCTTTGGAATAACTATTTAACACTGGAACGGTGGTGCTTCGTTTAGGCGTGAGTATGTTTTGTTTTGTTTGAATTATACACTCTTGAGATATTTGAATTATCCCTGTTGCGTTTATTGCAACATCTTCCCGCGCACCATTGCAGATTACAGATATTACCGTTGGAGAGCTGGATATGAACATCCAAGTATTGGCTGCGCACAGCTGTTTCCATAGTATGCCTTTTATGCTGCTTTTTTCAATGGCGCAATGTCTTGGAGCGGCTCGTTCATATATTTCATCTATAATACATGAAGGATTTGTTTCTATGTTTCTGACTGAACTTGGTGAACAGATAAACTGATGTGGATCATTGGGGTATGGTTTAATGCATTGTTGTAAGTCGTTTTCATGAACTTGGAAGTACAGTTGCGTGTCGTAGTCGACGGCTATGTAGTCATTAGTGACGTGGAGGTTCCAATACGATCCGTTTTCGATTTTCACCGGAACTGGCGTTGCTTTTAGAAGTCCAAACTTGGCAACATCTGCTATTGGAAAGTACCCATACACTTGGAGACTTGTCTTATTAGCTGTCTGCTTCGTGGATAACATTGTCGGTACAATCCTTAAGTTATTCCGAAATTTTTTATTTGTTTCTTTTATGATATTGTTGATATATGCCGGTGATACTAGTTCGTATATTGTGCCCCTATTGAAGCGGATGTTCAATAGTTTGTCATAGTATTCATTTATTTCGCTGATGAAGTTTTGTGCTACTTGGTAGGCGCTTAGCAGTTGAATATTTAGGGCATTGGTGTCTATTTGCTTGTACCAAGTCTGCATGTTGTTGATTGCTTCTAGTCCTTGGTTGAGTTTTTCTTGAAAATGTTTAAGTCTATTGGTGATCCTCGATTCTGTCTCATTGAACTCCGTGAGCGCGGACACCATAAATTTAGTTTGGTGATTGGACGCTCGAATCAATTGCTCTTGATTTTTGTTGAGCGAGTCGATATCTTGATACACTTCATCGTTGACTCCAAATACAGTTGTTAAAAATTTTCCAAGATAGCCTCTTTTCCGTCTTGTATGATGGACGTCGTTAAGATTCATCAGCATCCACTGGGTATGATTTTTTAACTCTTCCAAATGATGGGTTAGGGCTTCACATCTGGCGTCATTTGTAAGCTTTTTTGATTTATTACATAGGTCTCTTATATTTGTTTCAGTTTTTCTCAAAGAAGAGTCCTTCTTGCTATTGCTGATAAGCTGGATTATTTGTTTTCCTAGTTCTTCTTGTTCTTGAACAAGCTCATTCATTTTGCTTTCCGCAGACATGATGAATTTTTGAACAGACGGGACGGGATATTTTGTTTGTTTATTTGTTTTTTGTTTACTTTCGCCTAGTTTGCAAGTAGTGTCTGTTTGTGTTGTATGTTAAGCTGAGTTCAATAATATATGCCCGCCAGCGTGAACTTGGCACAGGAATACCTTATTAAACCCTTAAAGTATTTTCCTCGCCAGCGTTAACTGGTCACGGGGAAAAGCCTTTGCTTGTGTGTGATACTCAATCGTGGAAACGATAATATATGCCCGCCAGCGTGAACTGGCACAGGTATATCTTATTTATTCCTTTTAGTATTCCCCTCGCCAGCGGTAACTGGGCAACAAGGAAAATACCAATTATTAAGTAACGTGTATATTTGTGTGTGCGAGTGAAGCTAACGGCACTTTGCTTTTTCCCACCACTTAGTTTTTTCGAGTGCTTCTTCACGTTACCCTACTCAGTTCAGGCAACGACACCCTAAAACAGGTTTTGGTGGTAAGCTATTCGCCGAAAAGCTCTTTAAATCTTGCTTCTAGCCTGGTTACGAATTCAAACGGTTTTTTATCTATGGTTGGCGTGACTGGCAAACCTGAATTGTGCGTTTTGATGTCAACTCCGTCTAAAGAAGCTATAACGATTTCTTCTAATTTTTCTTGACGTTTCTTAGCTCTTTGGTTTCTGTTCAGCTTTTTTCTTGCCATGTACGACAGACTTCCTGACAACTGTGATTATATGGTTGGTTTTGGTTGCTTGTAGATGGACGGACGATAAAGTTGATGGACGGATACACGGTTGTGTATATTGGATGGATGTTCTTCGGTTGAAGAACGGCTTTAAGGCTCGAAGGACCAATGTGCAAGCTTTGCTTGCCAATAGCTTTGCTCAGCTTCGGCTTGAGATGAGCAGCGGGACGATGTAGGACGTAGTAGGTATTTGTTCGTAGTAAATGAGTAACAATTATCGTGGTTAATAACGTACTGATTTAATCTAAGATTTACATTCCATTTATACAACTATGAATTAAACAATGCGTGCGATCTCAATGATGCAAAATAGTAAAATTTAATAACATTATATTATGTATAGTCATCAGAACGTGCAAGGTTCAACTGACGTGACTGTAAGAAGGTCAGTGTAGACACTGTACAAGTTACGTTGTGGTCGAAGAAAACACCCTTTTTAAAAAACGTCAAATTTTTATTAAAAGGTAAAATACAAGATTCAAGATCAAGAGCAGACTAACAAGTGATTCAATCACCGTCCTTTGCTTATATTTATAAGATTTCCTTATCTGTAATTGAATTTGTCACATTCAGCAATATGGGGAACGTAACTCCTCCATCCCTTAATGGGCATATAAACTGGAAGTTTTTATGACCTAATTATTTTAAAATAATTAATTAAATTATTATATCATTTATTTGGTCAGTATTTCTTAGTTTATTAAGTTTTAACTTAGGCCATAAATACTTGTACAAAATATACAATATTATAATTATTAAAATTACATATAGTAAAATTGTCCATAAACTTGTCTTATGATAATATACAGTGTCGGTTAAAAGTTTAGAGGTTTCAATTTTTTGTTTATTTATTTCGTTTTGTAGATCATCAAATTTTTCCAAGTTTATAGAATTTGTTTTCAAAAATCTTATATTATTATAAATAGTTCGGTTTGTAAAATTGAGTTTAATATTAGGCAATGGCACATTTAAATATTCGTTTTTTGAGTTTTTATAACTTTTAAGTATTATATTATTTATCTTAAGACTACATATAGGACTTAATTCAATTAAATAAGTTCCGTTTAGTAAAATAGTATTTTGGGTGTTTTACAAGTTTCCATTGCTGTAATATCTTTATTTGTTATTACAACCCATTTTCCTTCGTCTATATTTTGAATTTCTAGGCTGTCTATTTTTACAGGAATTTGCTTACAATTCGTGATATTATGATAATATTTTAATAGCTGCATTTCGCAGGGTAATGTTTGAAATATATTTTCAGAATGTATATGACTGCATAAAAATTCATTTTCTGTGACTTTTTTGCATGGATCATTCGAGTATCCAAAATTCTTATCATTAATTATAAGATAATTAAAGTTGGGTATTATTATTTTGTAATATTCGCCATTAGGTGTGGGTATAGGAAACAAATGGAATAAGGTATACTCTTTCTTTTCGACTAAAGGAATTTCTATAATAAAAGTAACTTCGCTATTTATTACGTAACCTTTTATATCTAGGATTGTCTCATATTTTAGGACATTTTCTAAGTTTGGTTCAAATGGCAATTTTTCTGAATTTAAGTATTTTTTAATAATTTTTATTTCTGATAGCAGTTCTTTAGGTTGAATTATAGTATTCCGTATTATAGTCAGTTTTATTTTTCAAATGTAATTTTAACATATTATATTTTAAACTCAAGGATTTATATTCCTCAATTATACCTTTTATATTAAACACTTGAACAAATGTCCAGTGATTAATTGTCTTCTGGGCGTGTCCTAGTTTGTAGGGTAAGATGCCAGGGTTCAGATTTAAGTCGTGGTATTTTGGTCTGTCTCCTCGTGTGTAGGACCATCTGTAACAAGAGGTCTTTTTAGTTCTTTTATGTGTATAATTTCTGTCTTTTTTGGGTTTTTGATATTTTCAATTTTTACACGATTATGTTCAAGGATTTCTCTTATTATAAAGGGGCCACTAAATTTGGCTTGATTTTTATTTCTAGGGGACAGTTTTTTATACACTTTTTGATTAAGTTTAAATTCATAGGGTTTGTCACCTTTAGGGTTAGTTTTTTCTAGCAGTATTTCTTTCTGTGTTTCGCTTTTCTCTGTGACAGTATTGTAAATGGCGTCTACTTTTTCTTTATGGGATAGTACATAGTCTGAGTAGAATGTTGTTGATATTAAGTCTAAAGGATCACGTGAGTTTGTGTGTCCTAAAATTAATTCATGGGGTGTATATTTGGTTGTACTATGTATCGAGCTATTATATGCTATAATTGCATACGGTAATAGTTCGGGAATTGGTTTATTTTTGTCTTTATCTTTTAGGATTCTTAAATGTTCGATTAATGTAGAGTGATATCTTTCTATAGGGCCATTTGACTCATGGTGTCCTGGGGTTGTAAAGTGAATATTTATTTTTTGGGCTTTTAATAATTCCTTTACTAATTCGTTATTAAATTCAGAGCCATTATCACTAACAATTGTTTCTGGGCATCCAAAGAATGAAAAATAATTTATAAGTTTGTCACATACTGACTTAGCATTTTTATCGTATACATAGGCTTGTCCGTATTTTGAAAATTTGTCAAATATTGTAAGGCAATTATGTTTTTCAAAAATAAATGTGTCTAAATGAATTATTTGAAAAGGTTTAGAAGGTGTTTCGGTTTTTACTAAAGGCACATACGATTTTTGTCTGCTATATTTTAGGGTTTGACATGTAACACAGTCATTTATAAATTGAGTGATTTCTTGTTTCATTTTACCCCAATAGTAGTTTTGTTTTAGTCTATCATAGGTTTCTGAAATTCCCCTGTGATTAGTTTTACTTTGATGTTGATGGGTCATCAATAAAATTTTTTCATCCTGTTCTTTAATATTATTGACTAGTTTTGTGCATCGTATTATTTTTGGTTTCTTAAAATTTTGTATATATATATTTGTAAAAATTGGGATAAGTTCTTCATTATAAAAATATATATAACATGTTTTTTTATTATTCATGTAATCGCGAATAAATTCTTTAATGATACCAGGGTTTTCCGGTATTTCTACATTATTAATGTAATTCCTTTCGAATGTTTCGAAATCCACTTTTATTTTATGATGAGGCGATTTCTTTATTAAATATTGCAAAGGCTTATTGTTAATTATTTCGTCTAAGATATTTAATCCGGGGTTTTCTGTCTCATTTTGATTACTATGCACAGTATTGTCAGAAGTAATTAAAGCTGGTTGAATTTGAATGTCAGATAAAATGTTTATTCTTTGTTCATTGTTCGCTTGACCTACGGAAATTGAGGGTAATTCGTTATCTAAGTTTCGAACTTGATCTGAGTCAGGGTTATCTCTACTTGAGCTTGCAACTTGAGAGTCAAGGTTTTGTGTCACGGTTATATTTTCCGAAAGATTACGCAAGTATTCAACTATATCGTTGTCAGCGTCTCCGGGATTATTTAATACGGAATCATTTTCGTATAGATTTAACTGAATTCTCGATAAGGCGTCACAATTACTATTCAAAATGCCTTTCTTATAGATAATCTTAAAGTCATATTCATCTAGACGTAATCTCCATCTAGTTAATTTCGAATTTACATCTTTTTGATTAAATAACCATACTAAAGGTCTATGGTCAACATATACATAAAATTGTCGTCCGAATAAATAAGGGCGAAAATATTTACAGGCCCAGACTACGGCTAAAAGTTCCTTTTCTGTTGTTGAGTATCTAGTCTCGGTTTCATTTAATGTACGCGATGCGTAAGCTACCGGTTTATCATTAGGTAATGTTCCTTGAGATAGGATTGCTCCTAAAGCATAGTTACTCGCGTCTGTAGTTAATATAAATGGTTTTGTAAAGTCAGGGTACTGCAATATTGGCGAATTTATTAACAGGTTTTTACAATGTTCGAACGCATTTATAAATTCAGGCGTGTGCTCTACTTTAGAGTTCTTTTTTAGACATTTCGTCATTGGTTTTGTTATTTTAGCAAAGTCTTCTATAAAGCGTCTGTAGTACCCAATAAGGCCCAAGAAGGATTTTATTTCCTTTTGAGTTTTAGGTATAGGAAAATTTTTTACAGCTGATATTTTTTCAGGATTTGGTTTAATTCCGTTTGGTGTTACGATATGTCCTAAATATTGTACTTCTTTTTTCAAAAATTCAGATTTGTCTAGTTGTATTTTAAAGTTTGCTTCGCGTAGTCTTATAAATATTTTTCTTAGCTTTAAAATGTGTTCATCTAGACTCGTACTGAAGACAATTATGTCGTCTAGATATACAAAGCATATTTCGTCCTGTAGACCTCTTAATATGTTGTTCATAACGCGTTGAAATGTTGCGGGGGCGTTCTTTAAACCGAAGGGCATTCTTAAAAATTCATAATGACCAAAGTCTGTACTAAATGCTGTTTTGGGAATGTCCTCTTTACATACTTCGATTTGATGAAAACCGTTAGCAAGGTCTAACGTAGAAAAATATTGTGCTTTCCCTAGTTTATCTAATATTTCGGTAATATTAGGCAACGGAAATTTGTCTGCAACACTTACATCATTGATACGACGTAGATCGCAAACCATGCGATATTTCGGCTTTCCTGAAGCGTCAAGCTTTTTTGGAACTATCCATATTGGTGATGAGTAAGGAGAATTTGATTCTCTTATTATATTTTGATCTAGAAGCTTCGAAATTTGATCTTTTACTTCTTTTTTATAAATTTCAGGGTATCTATAACTTTTAGTATAGATAGGAGTGTCTGTTGTTAATTTTATTTGATGTTTTATTGCGTTTGTAAAAGTTAAAGGTATCCCTTCACAATAAAAAATGTCTCTAAATTCAAAACAAAGTTTACGTATTTTTTGTTTTTCTTCATAATTACAATGGTCTAACCTTAAATTTTTTAAATTAGCTTTAAGTTGGTTATCTAGATCTCTATCAGATTTTTGTTCATTTGAATTATAATCGACGAAGTTAAGTTCATTCACATTTAATTTTTCTACTTCTAGAGGTTCAAGAAATTGGATTTTAATTGGGTTTTCTGTTGGATTTAGTATAGTTGTATAAGTAAGGTTATTTTTTATTTCTACTAAACATTCAGGAATTTCTACATTTCCGTATTTTTGGTAAGAAATTATGCCTGTTCCTTCTGTGATATTCACAGGTATTTCTATTTTTTGTATACATCTTGGTGAAATTATATAAGTAAATTTTTTTTTAATAATTTCAGGCGAAAGTTGTTTTTCATTTTTTCCTAAATAGCGTATTGGTATTTCTGTATGCGGCGATTGTAAAGTTCGTGTATTGAAATCTAAATTAGCGTTAAGTTGGATAATAAGATCTAGGCCTATTAATCCATCAAATTTGTTTGAAAAATTAAATAAATAAAATGTATGGTTGCCTTGCGTTTTAAACGTCTGAAATAATGGAATTATTGCTATTTCATTGTGGAAAGATGTAGCATGCGCTGTTTGAACTTGAAATATTTCTCTTTTTATATTTTCGGGAAAATATCTATAGGCAATTTCTGGTTTTATAAAACTTCGAGTACTTCCAGTATCTAGTAGAAAATTTGCGTCTAATTCGGGTATATGAATATATGGTAATTCGGCTGTGTAGTTATTCAAAAATACTACCTCGTATTGTTGTTCGGGCTCGTTCCCGTAAAATTTACATTATTAGTATTTTCTGGGAAATATTCTGGTTCGTGAGTTTGTTCTTGGTATATGTTTGTGTAACTTGGTTCATATGTATTCATATAACTTTGTTCATAAAATGGATTTTCGAAATTTGGTGTTTCTTGATTATCAGCATAATCAAAGTTTTCAAAAATTGGGAAATTAACATTTGTATTTTCATGATTAACAGTATAATCATATTGAGTATTATTTTGTGGGTTTTGTTCCGAAACTTCTTGATTATAAAGTTGTTCGGTAATTACCTTTTTATTTTGTATATTATTATTTAAAATTGTGTTTCCAGAACTTGTGTCCATAGGTTCTATTTGTCTTGTTCTTATAGAATTTTGTGCAAAATTGGTGTTAGGTCTCATAAAGGGTCTTTGTTGGTAAAAATTGGGTCTTTGAAAATTTTGTTGAAAATTATTAGGTCTTATATTTGAATTTGAATTAAAGTTATTCGCGTTTCTTCCAAAATAATTTGGAGTATTATTTACAGCATTACCGTTTATGTTATTTTGGAATTTTGGAAAATTCGGATTTATTGCATTGGGAAAATTATGTGAATAATTAGGGTTAAAATTAGGTGTATAATTTGGACTAAAATTATATAAATAAGGTGGTTTATACATTGGTGGCGATTTTTGGTTTTTATTTTGCGAATTTGTTGTACTCATTGGCACAGGTCTATTTTGTGGTATTTGTGAATTTTTAAAGTAAATAAAATTTTCTTCCTCTCGCACAAATGCCATAGCTTCTTCTAAAGCTGTTGGATTTTTTAGTCGAATAACTAATTGCATATTATAAGGTAACCCTCGTATAAATGTTTTCAGAGCAAATTCATCGTAATGGTTAATTTTTATTAATTTGGTTGCGGGATCTTCATTTGTTCCATTTAATTTTGCAGATAATAGGCTTCTAGAATCTTGGATTCTCATGCCGAAATTAATAGGGTGTTCGTTTTTAAAAGGTTTTAGATTAATTAAATCTTGTATAAGACAATCGATTGATCTTTGATCAGCGAAGGTACTTGTAAGGGCTTGTTTTACTAGAGCCCAAGTATTTAATTCTGTTCGAGATACAATAAGTTCGGCGGCCCTATGTGTAAGTTTACTTAATATGGTGTCAAATAAGCAAATATTTATTGGGTCATTTAAATTAGCCGTGTTTTGAAAAGCTTTTAAAAGGTTTTCGGAGGCTGTTACAAATCTCTGTAAAAGTTTTGGATTCCCGTCAAAATTTGGAATGTTATCAGCTTGGTAACGTAAAAGAGTATAATTAGTTGTCATTATTTTATTTTTATTGTCAGTTGAACCAGATTGAATTGATAAATCGTTTAGAGAATTAATTAGATCGTCTAGGTTTACTTCCTTAAAGAGCTCAATTTTGATAAAATATATATAGGTATACTTTTTTAAAAATATAAAATGGTTAAAATAAACTATATTTCCAAAAATAAGTTTCAAATTTACGTTTTGAATTATTTATATCAAAAATTATTACTTATTTTTGCAAATAGAGAAAAAAAAATGCTAATATTAAAATGTTTGCAATGACTTACAATACTAGAAGAAAAATTAGCTTCATGGGCTTTTTTTTTCTTTTTTTCTTAGCTTAGGTCCTTACTGCTAGGCTGGTTTGGCGATTTTTGTCCTCCCCAGTGTGGTTTGCCTCTGGATCGGCGATTTTTGTCCTCCCCAGTGGTGGTTAGGCTGCTGGTTTGGCGATGTTTGTCCTCCCCAGTAATGCCTTGTGTGACTTGCTAGCTGTCCCGTTCTTATTCCTCGCCGGTTCCCCAAAGTTGGTCCCGTGAAGTCGCCTTAGATCGGCACTGTCTACTTCTTATGAGCTCCAATTTTTCTCAGGGCTTCTTTGATTCGAGCACTCCCTCGAAGTCACCTTAGATCGGTACTATTTACTTTTTAGGACTCGAACCGTCGAAATACGTAGATTTTCTAGTGAATAAATTTTTTGAAAAAAACCGTGTTTTTTGCACGTTTCACTATCCGTACGACTGCGCCAGTTACGTTGTGGTCGAAGAAAACACCCTTTTTAAAAAACGTCAAATTTTTATTAAAAGGTAAAATACAAGATTCAAGATCAAGAGCAGACTAACAAGTGATTCAATCACCGTCCTTTGCTTATATTTATAAGATTTCCTTATCTGTAATTGAATTTGTCACATTCAGCAATATGGGGAACGTAACTTACATACCATCTAAGTAAATATTAAATATGCATAGAATTGTCTTATTAAATTATAGAAATTTTATGTGTAATTGTGAGAATTATACAGGTTTCCTTTACATTTATAATGTGGACAGTGGTATGCTGGTGTTCAGCTACAGCAGATTGAACAATTTGTTTTTTTTTTAATACATTGTTCATGTTCCTTAACTTTGGTTGATACTAAGCGTCCTGTTTCTCTCACATACACTTCTCTACAAGAGCAAGGAGTTTTATATTCTCCTTCTGTTTGAAAAGGTACAATATCTTTTATGATTTAGTCCGATAGATAGTTTTAGCGTGTGCAGAACCAAAGAAGAAGAAAAGACGGTATTGGATACGTCCTTTCCTGCGTTCCAGGAGAAAGTATAGCCGAAGTGATCTTTTGCATTGGCTACTATTTAAAGCCAATGTCTTTTGAAAGACCATTGGCTGACTATTTAAAGCCAATGGAAAGACTGAATGCTGACGATGATATATAACTTTTTCGCGAATTCTGAATTTTGCACGAATGTCAAGTGCGGATTTTGGAATACTGCTAAATCGAGTAGATCATAGAATATCTAAAAATGACACCAGAGTTAGAGACGCAATACCTGTCAAAGAAAGGTTTGCGAACGAACGAATGAACGAAGTGCATCGTTCGCTGGTCTATAGAATACTAAAAAACTTCTACACAAAACGAATACATGTTGCAAAAACATTGTTGCCAACATCCTTTGATCTTTACCGCTCACCGATTAATAAATGTTAAATAACACTGTTAATAACAATGTTGAGTAACAAGTAAGTACGCCGCTTAACGGTGGCTCCTTATCGTTCTCCTCCCTCGGAGTCGGATTATTATATTTTTTAATTGAACGCCTAATATCTTCATTGCAATAGCCATTCTCTCTCAGACCTTCGGCAAGTTTCGATGTTTCCGATATTAGAGATTCTTGACCAATAATTGAAGTTGCTCTAAATACTAGTCAGTTAATAACCTATTTCTTTGATGCTGGATGGTGGTGTATCTACATTAGATTCAATTTTCATTGTGAACTTAATATCATGATGTTTTTTATTAAGGTGGTCCAGAAATATCGTAACTAGTCGTCCACTAGGTCTATTAAGTTCATATCAATATTATTATGACTAATATGTCTGATATACTGAAAATTAAATCGTTGATATATATAACGATAAGATAACACTGAACACCAGCATACCACTGGCCACATTATAAATGTATAGGAAACCATCGAAAAATTAGAGAATCTATTGAAAATATTTCAATATCGTATCGGGTTACGGTCTACATCACACTTGGAAACCGATCTTAACACAGAGTCACGATTCGGCCAGCACAAGTCGGGTATAAAAGACCGCCTGAATCTCTCCGAGCTTATTCAGTGTACAGGGTGTCCCACATAAGATCCTCTATCCCCTTATCTCGAAAGATATACAATTTAGGAAAAAAAGTTATATATAAAGTGTTATTGTTTTTAAGTGAACTTTTATATTATATACCTTTCATGTATACAGGGTGCTCAGTTTTTCTTGGTTAGGAGTAAACTCCTAAAAATTAAATGGGACACCCTGTATATTATCCTGGATATGGATTCCTCATTAAAAATAAGGGTAACTTTCATTAAGATATTATATACCTATCTCTCGTCGTTTAGGATATAATAGCCGTTTTATTTAATTTTTTGCTAAAAACGTATATATTTAAGGTAGTAGAAAAAAATATAAGTATATAATATTTGGTGAAGCTGCCATTTTTATATTAAAGACAACACCACAATATATAATTTAAGTTGTTTACTTTGACTACAAATTATACAGGGTGATATCAGAAATTCAATCGATCGGAATATATAAAATTACTTATAAGTCAATAATCTTAAATGGAACACCCTGTATATTATTGCAGATTTCGATGGTTCACAAAAAATTAAAGTAACTTTGTATATAATAACCTATACCTATCTCTAACCGTTTAGAAAATATTCGCTATTAAACCTTTTTTATGCAATAAAAAATACCTTTGGTTTAAATTTAATGACGAAATACGTCACAAATATTTTTTAACGGGCTGACCATAGTAGATTTTCAACAAAATACTGTAGTTTACAATTTTAACTAAGATGTTTGTATTTTCTGAGAAATTAATTCTTTCCAATGATCGATATAATAAAATACCTATGGCCGACATAACAAAAATATTAATCTTTTATTTCAACGAATACGAAATTTTAGCAAATATAGAAATGTTTTAACATTTAACAATATGTAAATTTTGTGAACTATTAAATAAGTATGTAGTAAGAAGTTAAGTTAATAGAGAACATTTACATAATTACAAATGAATTAATGTGTAAAATCAAAAAAACAATTGCATGTATAACGAAAGGACCAATATACCTAATGCAAAAGGGAAAATTAAAGTAAATTTGCCACATGGCCTCCATTTTGGGCAATACAAGTTGTGTAGATGACTTCCATTTTTCTTAAGGCATCTCTTACTGCAGCACTTTCATTGATATTTTGAATTTCTTCCCTTATTCGATTCTTGAGATCATCAACATCTTGAGGTTTATTTTTGTATACTTTATCCTTTAATGTTCCCCACAGAAAATAGTCCAGGGGCGTCAAATCTGGACTCCGCGGAGGCCAACGAATATTTCCATTTGGTCCAACGACCTTTGCATAGTTAACACTTAAATAAGTTCTTACTTGAATGGTGTTATGGCAAGGTACTCCATCCATTTGGTAAATAATATTATTTATGTTACCATTGACCTCTAGTAACGGCCTGATATTGTTAGTCAGTAGCTCTAGGTACCTCGCACCATTTAAATGGTTATCCAGAAATAGAGGACCTATTACTTGATTCCTGTAAATCGCACACCAACAATGAACACTACGACGACCTTGATGTTGAATAGTTTTGATGTTGTGTTTGTTTTCTTCAGACCAATAATGAGTATTCTTTCTATTAAATATCCCTGAGGTAGTAAATATCGCTTCGTCCGTCCAACAAATTTGGTTAAAAAAATTAGGGTTACGAAAATGGAGATCCATCATTAGGTCACAATATTCCAATCGTAGAATATGATCGGTAGGTTCTAAGTGTTGCAATTTAGCGAACTTAAACGCCCTGTAGTTATTCATTTTCAGCGTCCTATGAATATCAGTTCTAGCAATACTTAAGTCTTTTTCTGCATCTCTGATGGAATTTTCTGTAAATTCTTCGAAATATAAGCATATATTTAATTGCGTTTCATAATCCAAGATACTTTTAGGTTTATTTCTTTTTTCATATTTTAAAACACCATGCTGTTCGAGATCTCGTTCAATTCGCCCAAACATGGATCTTTCCGGTATTCTTCTCTCCGGATACTTTTCATGATATGCTCTTATAGTCAGTGCAACGCTTTTCTTGTTTTGAAGATAACACTGATATAAGTTCAACCTTTCTTCGGCAGTATAAGACATTATAAGATAAAGATGAACTTAACGCACAACAAACCAAAATTTATTATATTATTTGACAAATATTGTTTACGTTGGTTTCCAAAGCACTTTATTTGTTTTCCATGGCAGTTTTGATTTTGCAGCGTTAGTTAATTACATGCAATATTTGGTTTCATTTTATGATTTGTAATGAATTATTTTCTCAGGAAATACAGAATACAGACATATTATTTAAAATTGTATACTACAGTATTTTGTTGAAAATCTACTATGGTCAGCCCTTTAAAAAATATTTGTGACGTATTTCGTCATTAAATTTAAACCAAAGGTATTTTTTATTGCATAAAAAAAGTTTAATAGCGAATATTTTCTAAACGGTTAGAGATAGGTATAGGTTATTATATACAAAGTTACTTTAATTTTTTGTGAACCATCGAAATCTGCAATAATATACAGGGTGTTCCATTTAAGATTATTGACTTATAAGTAATTTTATATATTCCGATCAATTGAATTTCTGATATCATCCTGTATAATTTGTAGTCAAAGTAAACAACTTAAATTATATATTGTGGTGTTGTCTTTAATATAAAAATGGCAGCTTCACCAAATATTATATACTTATATTTTTTCTACTACCTTAAATATATACGTTTTTAGCAAAAAATTAAATAAAACGGCTATTATATCCTAAACGACGAGAGATAGGTATACAATATCTTAATGAAAGTTACCCTTATTTTTAATGAGGAATCCATATCCAGGATAATATACAGGGTGTCCCATTTAATTTTTAGGAGTTGACTCCTAACCAGGAAAAACTAAGCACCCTGTATACATGAAAGGTATATAATATAAAAGTTCACTTAAAAACAATAACACTTTATATATAACTTTTTTTCCTAAATTGTATATCTTTCGAGATAAGGGGATAGAGGATCTTATGTGGGACACCCTGTACAGATCTCGTGGATGACGACACATAACAAAATAAATGAATTCATCTGATATATTTGGAAAATAAAGAATTTTAACAATTAGACTTATATTTAGACTAACGAAATGTTCACCTCCTAGGAACCATTTTATATATAAACACACTTAACAGTAATTAATACCCAAAGATACCACCAATTAGCTAACAAAAGGATTTTTTCTCCAAATGACATTAAAAGAGGCTTTTTAATGACGATTGACAGGCCCGCAACTCGTTCTGCGTAAACTAGGTCTGTTGGATGGCAGCACATTGACTGTGTTGTCATGGAAACAAGGAATACAAACAGTAACGCGCAGTGGCGCTTCCAGAACTCTGGTCTGGGGAGGGTAGTGGTTGGCAGGAGAAGGGGGGGGGGGCGAACACCCGTTTAAGCAAATTTTAAACAAAGGTTAGGCAATTAAAGAATTATTAGCCGTACTTAACCTTTATTTTTAAAATTTGGAAACTAAAGTAATGTTGACTATTTGGAAATAAAACAGTAACTATTAATACTTTCAAAATTACGATAAAATATCTAACACATAGTACATACCTTGTAAAAGTTAAATGGAGACCTTGCAATTACACATTTTAGTCTTTTTACTGCAGTAGACAAAACAAAAGCATTTATCGTTCCCTTTTCCCATAACGCGTTGTGATTTTTCGTCTATAAATTCTGACAGCGGCGGTGAGTGGCGGGAGACGTGAGACCGCCAAACGCCTTACATGTGCGAGACGTTAATGCCATATCTGTTGCATATTATTCATACATCGAAAAATTATCACAATAATATCTATCAAATTTTCCATTTAATAATTTATTGTTAAAAATATCACTGGCCGACAAAAAAAAATTTTTTGTTGTAGCACAAATCAGAATAGCATAATCTAATAGAATGGACCTATTCAAATACGAAAATGACAAATAGAAAGTTGTAGCACGTAGGGTTTTCTTGTTAAAGTTGTAGAACCATATCAAATGTTACGATACTTAATATCTATAGAAAAAATGATTTCAGAAAATTCTTAACCCTGTTTATTGACTATGTTTACAGTTTTCGCCTATTAAACATACCATACAGCTAAGAGAAAAGCAAACGAGAAAAATATTAACTTAAAACACTAATTAAACCTTATTTTTTCCGTTTATGAGGTGTCCTATCTTGTCTCTTCAAAAACCAACAGTCACCCATCATGGCTGGATCCCATCGTCCTTTGTACCGAATTTCCATTGTTCTGATATCTTGGTGAAACCTTTCACCCTGCTCGTCACTAACAGCTCCCAAATTTTTAGGAAAAAATGACAGATGGGAATGGAGGAAGTGAATTTTTAATGACATTCTGGCACCAAGCGCTTTATAGTTATCTAAGAGTTCATTAACTAATTGTTCATAATTTTCATCCATATTTTTGCCTAAAAATCCTCTTACTACATTAACAAATGAATTCGATGCTCTGAGTTCCTGCCTGGTAAGCCTTTCTGTAAAATGACATCGTCCAGCAATTTTCTGATCTGTGGCCCAATAAAAAAGCCTTCTTTATTTGGCATCACTTAACTGGGGAAAGACTTGTCTTAGGTATTTAAATCCATCACCATCTTTATTCAAAGCCTTCACAAAGTTTTTCATCAGCCTAAGTTTAATGTGAAGAGGAGGCAGAAGGATATTTTTGGGATCAACAAGAGGTATAAATTTAACATTTTGAGATCCCGGTTGAAATTCGTTTCTTTCTGGCCAAATTTTTGTTACATAATCTGATTTATTGCACGACTGTCCCATAAACAAAAAAAAAACAGCAATATTTTGTAAATCCCCCCTGCAGTCCTACTAAAATCGCTATGACTTTTAAGTCCCCACATATCTGCCATTTATACCTATTGTAGTTTATTTTATCCAAAATCGTGCGTGTATTTTCATAATTTTCTTTCATTGCAACTGAATGGACAACTGGTATAGAGGGTTTTAAATTTTCATTATGCAATAACACAGCTTTTAAGCTCTAAGAATAAGCGCCACTCACGGGGAGAATGTTCAATATCAAGTTCCTGCATTAAACTGCCTATATCAGTACACGCCCACAACGAATTTTCCATACTGTAGCATTCAGAAAACATAATATTTCTTTTTTTGAAATTCGTAATTTCTGTTTCTTTGTCCAATAGGTTTCATTCCTTAAGACGGGAACCCAGAAGTTCTGACTGTTGCTTGGATAACCCCAAATCACGTACTAAATCATTTAATTCACTTTGAACAATCAAATGTGGCTCGCCGGAACTGGGACCTGTGGTAAAAGTTCTTCTGAGCTGCCTGATGATGCGTTATCTCCATTATCTCCCAAATCAATAGCTTGCCAATTTAAAGGCGCAATCGGCACTGGCAAATTTGCATTATGAGGAACAGGTCGTATGTCAGATTGCAAATTTGTATATTCTATATTGTGCTTTCCCTTTTTGGAATAACCTTCAGTTTTTGTCAGGCAAAAATAACAATCGTCAGAATGATTGGTGGATTCTTGCCATACCATTGGAACTGCAAAAGGCATACTTTTTCTCTTTCTCTTCATCCACTGCACCACTGATACACTACAACTAACACAGCACACATGGGGAGCCCAACGCTTATCTTGATCCCCAGTTAACACACCAAAATATTTAAAGTAGGCTTTTTTTACATTTTCGGAAAATGGCCTGGCTTGTGATTTCACCAGAAATTTCCCACAAATATAACAACATTTGTCAGGACAAATTTTGCAACTTCAGCGCGTTTGACTCGATATTCTCGTCTTCACATACACTTGCTTATCGATACTCAGAGAACCACTCAATTCGAAACTCAACAGAAGCCGCCCCACAATAAAATTGTTTACCTGCCAATATAAAAGGTTCTAATTAGGCTATATTTTTTTTATTATTGGGAGGGTATTTCCTTTGTGAAAATAATGAGCTGGTCTGTGTTAGAAAAATCTTGTCGGCCAGTGTATTAGAGGCAAAATAATTTTCAATATTAGGCATTGGGTGTCTGGTTAATCTGGCTAATATTACCAGTGAATTACTGTGACTCTAACCCCCCCCCTCTTGGAAGCGCCCGGGGTAACGCGCTTGTCATTATTCTGACATTTAGGAATTGATTTAAGAATATGTTTTATATTCCTTTTTTTTTTCTTTTTAATTATTTAGATTATAGGTGATCGATCAATATTCTAACAGTGTGTTCTACATTGTTGCTGCCAGCGGATCTGTATGTACCTTGCATATTTTCTATTGCAAAACCAAGTATGTAAATTCATTTAAGAAAGTTTATGCCAAAATAAAAATTAGCATATTTAACGCCTTGGCTCGTTTCCTAGCCATGGTGTATATTCGTTTCATCACGAAGTATTTGCAAGGTCGCGAACTGCCAAAATGATTATTTTCTCGAAGTCCAGATATCAATCTAAGATAAGGGAAAATAAACTAGAATTATACTTTGAGTCCTTATTGTCGATTATTATGCCATCAGCTACGTCTTATCGCACATTTCGATCTCGAAAACACCAGCCATAAATCGGAGATTGGCGAATCTGGGGTAACGCGGCTAATATTACCAGTGAATTACTGTAACTCGTAATAATACATAGAAAAAGAACCGGTACAACTTTCACATTATACACCGGCGAGTCGTAGTATATGTATACCATGATACAACAATGGTATGCACGAACAATTTGTATGTGAAATAGGCAATTAATAAAATAAAAGGTTATTCTTGCGATTTTTTGATATTAATATGTTCGCGTATTAAAATTGATAGATAGAAAGGAAAAGGATGATCCTTAGGGTAGTATGTATATAGGCCGTTTTACATGCTGCAATTCTTCTTTGCAATATGCAATAGTCTTGAACAAAGACATGCGCAGTTTGAAAAAAGATACAAATGTCTTGCCACTGCGCATGCAATTTCAAAGTGGTCTATGTTTGAGTTGTGAATGTAGATGAAATAAAATGTTGGTAGTGCAAAAAATTAAACAACTAAAGAGTGCTAATGAACTTAATCTTGAGAAAATAACCGAATTCAAGGTAATTGGTCACAATTTGCCAGAACTTAGTATAGGACAAACTAGTAAAGACAAAAATAAAGATATAAAGTTTATCGAAACTTTCGCAAAAGTATTTACGATTTAGCTAACTGGATATGTGGTTGTGAAGTCTCTAACTCATTTTACTGTAATGTTTGTTTGTTGTTTTCTAAGGACTCGTCGGACTCATTATGAAAAAATAAAAAAACATGCGTTTTCTGCAGATCACATGAAATGTTCGGTGAATTTTGCTACGGTTGGAAGTGTTGATATTTGCACTCAGCTAGACACAGCTTGTAGAAAATCCCTTAGAAATTTTAATGAAAATGTATCCAAAAATCGTTATAGTTGAAACAAAATTATAGATTGTGTAAAAGTTTGTGGGGCATTCGAGCTGGCACTACTTGGCCATGATGAAACGGCTTTGTCTGAAAATCCAGGGGTTTTTCGAGGGCTAATAAATTTTGTTGAGGAGTTGGGCCAAGATAAACTATCCGCTTTAGCAATGTTAAGTATCGAGAAATCGTTTATAAAAGGAAAGTGCGTGCAGTTTTAACGAACGTGTCATTCAGCATTTTTCCAATTCTAAAGAACGAAGAGTAGACCTGAACTTCAAGAGAATTTAAAGATAAGATATTTATTTTTATTTTAAGTATGCCTATTTTTAAATTTGTTATTGACCTCCCAATATACTTCATATAGTGCACTAGGGATATATATACAATCTTCAACACACACAAGAAAATTGGACAGTTGTCAAAGGACCTTATCCCTTTCCAATTCCTTGCTCCTGTTGTGATGTCTATATTGAAGAAACTAGACCTTCTATATTCACTAAAGAAACGTGAAACATGAAATTGTACAAGAAAATAATTATGGCAAAAAAATGACGTTTTTTAAAATGGATTGCTATATTTTTTTGTTCTTTTTTTGATTAATCACATTTTTCTACGTCAAATCTACCTGATACAATTTTTTTTTTGCTAGTTTCGCCGATTTTTTGAAAGAAAATATTTCACCTTAAAACGTAAAAGGTGTGATTACCTCTTGGGTTAATATGTCAACGTCTAGGTATCAATATTATTTGCTAAAAGTTGCATAACTTCATGTAAGTGGCAATGAAAATGTGCTTTTGGTTTTGGCCTACCATATCAAAACCCTCCAGAAAAAAAAATTCAATTAAATTTTCGATTTTTTTCTGAACAGCATATTGTTAAACAAATAAAAGCCCAACTTTGTCCTAATTTAACCATCCTTGTATCTCGTATAGTGTCCGAGAAATCAATGGTGGAGGCGAATTTGAAACATCCTGTATGTACAGAGTCTTCCATAGAAATGGAAAAACGGTATTTTTTTGCTTTTCCTCGTATTTCTCAAGAAATTCAAAATAGCCAATCGATGTTATTTAACTCGGAGAATTCGAAAATCGGAACAAATAAACAATTTAATGTTTGAATTATTTGTTGCAATAAATGCTACATGATAATAATAAAAAAATAGCTTACATAAATGTAAAATGTAAAAGAAGTTTATTCAAATCTATAAGCATCCTAATAATTTTAATAGATAGAGATACGAGCTACAGTTTACACCATTCGTTGAACAGATATGGTATAAGTCTCTCCGAGCTTACTCAGTATTCCTATTTTGTGAAGAAAAATTCCTGATGATGCCTCTTGCAATCGAAGGTGAAACGTCGAAAACTGATTCAATTTTGACAAGGTCTAATCCCAAGAACAATGATTTCTTAACTGACAAAGACGCGAAAGTTTCCGGTTTTTATTAGTTATTGTTATTTATTATACTCCCCATTTCTCTAGGGAGTCTAGGGCATGAGTTCAACTAGTTAACTATAACAACTATTAAGTGGTTTCGATGTCTAATAACTTTCATAATCTAAATCGCTAAACAATGTAGAATGTGTACTCTTTGTGGTTGCTTAACAGTTTGTTCAATCAATTTTTTTTGCTAAATCTAGGTGTATCGTGAGTAATGATGTCATTAGTTGGTATTTCATTATAAAACCGATTGTGGTTTATGTGGTATACGGTTGTTTTATAAGTAATTAACCAACATTATTTACAAATGGAAGAAGTGCAATTAATCATCTCGTGATTAATCAAGAATAGTTATTTAATCATATTATTTTATTACAGGAAATTTCAAAAGTGAGAGGAATTTCAAGAATAAGATACTAAAATTCATCTTTGAGCTCTCATATGCTGTGAAAATGTTTTCTCAATTCCGTTCGTCTGCTCGCTGCATTTGTCAGTCTCAATTAGTTGTGTATGTTTCAGTAGGGTCTGGAGGTTGTCATCAGACACCTAGAATTTATATTCAAGGCATGTCTAGCCCTAAGCTATATAAAAAAAACTGGGGCCCGGGACATGCCCGAGTATTCCTGGAGGCTGTCGCACGACAATCTCTTGTGGAACACCGAACGGTTGCCCTGATTTATTCCCTTATTTTCAATAAAAACTTTGAAATTGATATCAGCGGCTCAACAGAACCAGGAAAAGAGGCAGACATACACATCTACACTGACGGCTCGCAGAATCAGTCTGGTGCTGGCTTAGGAGTGTACGTACCAGAACTTGACCTGGAAATTAGTATGGCCGTAGGCAAAGGGGTGACCGTTTTCCAGGCAGAACTGCTTGGAATTCTGCAAGGTGCCGTACAAATAGAAAAAGAAAGAATAACATGTAAAAAAGTTATTATTCTCACAGACAGCAACCAAGTCTCGCAAATCCTAAAAAAGAACAAAATAACATACAAACTGATTCTTGAGCCTCACCCGATGCTGGAGACGGTTTCCCAGAGGAATACGTTCACAGTGCCCTGGATTAAGGGACATAGTGGAATCGAAGGAAATGAAAAACCTCCGCTATCCTCTAAGACGATCAATCTAAAGATAAACGAACAGTTAAAAAGATTCTAAAAGAGAGATGGGGGAGACAGGGCTTTAGACACTCAGGTGCCGCAATTCGTGGCCTCAAAATGCTTACCTTACGCGTAAACGAAAATTTCTTTGAATTTCACAGGGAATACTATAAACAAAAAGACGGTTTAGCAATGGGCTCCCCCATAAGCCCATTACTAGCAGAAATTTGTATGTCAAATTTTGAAGAATTTTTTTTAAATACACCCTTTACAAAGGGTATTTTCTTTTGGCATAGGTACGTGGATGACATATTGGTCTGCTTCACAGGAAATAAAGAATAACTACACACAGTTTTAAATCACCTTAATTCAATCCCTTACAAAATTAAATTTACACTCGAAATGGAAGAAAAAAAATTTTTCTAGACATCGCATTAAAAATCACTTAATAAATTACAATTTAATATCTACAGAAAACACACTTATACGGATATAACTATACCAAAGGACTCTTTTCATCCCGTAGAGCATAAACTTTCAGCATATAGGTTTATGATTCATAGAGCTTTTTCTGTGCCATTAAACAAACATTGCCTAGGAAGAAAACTTGACCTCATTAGATCTATAGCAACAAATAATAGCTATAAATCATCTGAAATTAACAGACTAATTTTTAAAAAACGTATACTTTTAACTATCCAACAAATATATCCTAGGGTTAAAGATTCTTATATGAAATATACAGCAATTACATATTTTAGACCAATATATAACAAGATTGCAAATATTTAAAAATAAATAAAAAAACTAAAGTTACCTTTCGATCTTTCCAAAAACTCTCTGATTTTTAACAACCAAAATAAATAAGTTAAAATTGTCTGGAGTTTATGGGTTAAAATGCGACGAATGCCATAGCTAGGAATACATAGATTTGATTAAAATATCGCGATTTAGCCATACTTGCCTTAGTCCAAAAGTTAATATTAAAAAAGATACAGGGTGATTAAGTTAAAATTTTAATTTCGATTTTTTAAAATAATATCCTTGGTTTTTGAGATATTAAAGTGAAAATTGGTGATAAGGGATTTTTTACAGTTTTAAATAGCCAGTAATTATAATATGCCTTCAATTTTGATGTAACTTGTAGAGGGCGCTACGAGCGCTACTTTTCGCTCTTAAAAATGTTGTAACTTTTTTATATACAAAATTATGGAACTTTGTATAGAAAAAATAGGTTCTGTTGTCTTTTCTCTCAAAAAAAGCTATACTTTATAAATCGACCTAAAGTTCACCGTTTAAGAGATATTTGCGGTTTTATTACTAGATGCAGCCTCATGTATTCAACATTTAGGATAATACAAGTTTTAGTATTTTTATAAATTTGAATAAATCGTTCAGAAGTAAAGCTAAGATGTTTCTTTGCGACAGATGCGTTAATTCCAATTGTTTCTTGTTTGATATATTATTTTTTTTGTCAAAAAATTTAATTTTTCTACATAATAAAATAGTAAATATTTAAAAATAAATAAAAATACTAAAGTTACCTTTCGATCTTTCCAAAAACTTTCTGATTTTTAACGTCAAAACAAAAATAAATAAGTTAAAATTGTCTGGAGTTTATGGGTTAAAATGCGACGAATGCCATAGCTAGGAATACATAGATTTGATTAAAATATCGCGATTTAGCCATACTTGCCTTAGTCCAAAAGTTAATATTAAAAAAGATACAGGGTGATTAAGTTAAAATTTTAATTTCGATTTTTTAAAATAATATCCTTGGTTTTTGAGATATTAAAGTGAAAATTGGTGATAAGGGATTTTTTATAGCCAGTAATAATAATATGCCTTCAATTTTGATGTAACTTGTAGAGGGCGCTACGAGCGCTACTTTTCGCTCTTAAAAATGTTGTAACTTTTTTATATACAAAATTATGGAACTTTGTATAGAAAAAATAGGTTCTGTTGTCTTTTCTCCCAAAAAAGCTATACTTTATAAATCCACCTAAAGTTCACCGTTTACGAGATATTTGCGGTTTTATTACTAGATGCAGCCTCATGTATTCAACATTTAGGATATTACAAGTTTTAGCATTTTTATAAATTTGAATAAATCGTTCAGAAATAAAGCTAAGATGTTTCTTTGCGACAGATGCGTTAATTCCAATTGTTTCTTGTTTGATATATGATTTTTTTTGTCAAAAAATTTAATTTTTCTACATAATAAACTGTAACTTTTTATTAGCGCATGTAAAGTTTTCTTGCTAGAGGGTCCTTAAGACATATTTTTTTCAAAAATTCAAATTTAAAAGTTTTTATTTAAGTTTTAGGTAGTAGTGAATATTTTCTCCAAACGGTTTAATTTTCTCTCTAACTTTATGATTTTAACAGATACAGGTGTTGAATTTACAGCCAAATTTACCAAAATCGGGTAACACAAGAGTCATGTAACAGGCTGCCACATTTTTTTCACACCCTGTATATTTTCTGGGTAGTGCAGACCGTGCACATTTTAAAAAAAATATGTCTTAAGGGCCCTCTAGGAAGAAAACTTTACATTAAATGGCTAATAAAAAGTTAAAACTTATTATGTAGAAAAATTAAATTTTTTGACAAAAAAATCATCAAATATTAAAAATTTTAAAAAAAGTTTTTGTAGAAATAAAAAATTGAAAAAATTCCAGAGTCTTGTTTAACACTCTGTATAAATAACTTTTTAGCTTAGGTAGGTTTTACGCTTAACATCGGTTATATGTAATAAAATGTGAGATACAGCTGAAAATCCCACCTCAGTATCACATCTCTTTTTCAAAATATTCAAACTTAAATTTTACCAAAAAATTCAGGTGAACTGTTTTAAGTGGCCAGCAGTTTACAAGGTAGCAATGAAGTATCGATAGATAGGAACCGCTATCGATAGGTCGATAACTATCGACATATCGATAAATAAAATATATCGACAGGGGATATCTATGCCTATCGATAGGAAAAAAATCTAATGTCCAGTAGCCACCCAGTATACCTAAATTCCTAGGTGAATACACTACATAAAATCCAAAACCGGATTGCGCAACGTGCAACTGGCGCAATATTTCACGGTCGGTGCAGCGGGACAATGCCGGCCGCGAGCACAATTTTTTTTAATTACGTATTTCAGTTTTCGGTATGAAAAAGGCATTAAATAACAATAGAAGTCAGAAGCATAAACGTGTTTATGTGTGTACGTTTGCGGTGGCGGTAGTAGGAACTCTGGCCAACAAGGGGATAAATGCGATGCTTGTTATTCTGTTAAAATAAACGATTAAATTTATGCAGACATGTCGTAAGTCTCTAGATCTAAATAGAAATACTTTGATGCGTCTTATTTTGTTGGGAACATTTAATTTTATATTATAGTCTGTTTCAGAAATATATAGAGTAATAAAACCTCATTAGATATGTAAAAGGACGACAAGGTGACCCACCAATAAATTTAAGCCACTTCCATACTTTGGGATTGATCTGCAAATTGCAAATTCTTTTCATCAAGTGTAGTATTGTTATTCGTTCATAAACACTGAATACAGTCATCTTGGCCAAGCTTCATCAAAAGTGGGTATTTAATAAAGTGCGGGACACGAAAGAAAACCGGGCGGAGTCAATCGGTTTAGGAAGGTCGGCCAAAAAGTCTCTTTAAACCAGTGGTGTCCCGTCGTTCTTTAAATAATATGGCACTCCTTTTTGACTATACGCACTTCAGATAATTAAAAAATGTAACTATGCTTAATGAACCTTCATCAATATTTGTCTGTTTTCTTTCGTGTACCGCGCTTCTATATCTCTACAGCGAACTTTCGAATTTTAAAATGATTTAATTTTGATTTTTCTTGATCGATTTACCTATAAATATATTTTTTTTTGAGTTCTGTCATTAACGGTTCCCGGGCTACTGTCTACGTCCACTATTATTGGACCACCGCGTATAGTGATACACGATTTACAAGTCCAGATTTTATAAGGACAGCCAGCATTAGATCCAGTGAACGAGATTTATCAAAATTTTAATTTATGCAGTTCGACTTTGGGCTACTCGGGTATGCTAAAAGTGGCCGTCTGTCTCTGTTTGCCATATTACTTTATACAGGGGCCGTCATTGTGAAGTACTATACAGGGCGTTTCCTAATTGCGTGCTGATGTTAAAGGGGTTATTTTTATGGCCTAAAAGTCTTAAATTTTGAGATACAAGATGGTAAAGTTTAAAAAGAAAACATTTTTTTATCCCAATTCTGATGCCATTGTAGATAACTGCATGACATTTGATACACGTCTTCTATGCATTAAGGAGCATACGGATTTACCCAGGTTAATTACATATGCACGACACTGGTAGAAATTTCAAAAATTGATTGTTAATAAAAAATGCCGTTTCATGCATAAAAGAGGTGTATCAAATTTCACACAGTTATTTATCTATAATAGCATCAGAATTAGGATTTAAAAAAAATGTTTTTTTAAAACTTTGTATCTCCAAAGTTAAGACTTTTAGATTCATATTAAACTTTTTTCTTAAAGAGGTCCAAGAATCACCCTCCTTTAACATTAGTACGCAATTAAGAAACTCCCTGTATGGTACTTCACAATGACGCCCCCTGTACAAAGTAATATGATAGACGGAGACAAACGGTCACTTTTTGCATACCCGAATAGTCCAAAGTCGAACTGCATAAGTTAAAATTTTGATAAATCTTGTTCACTGGAATCAGTGCTGGTTCCCCTACTATAACTATATAGATGTCTTAATTTTGGAAAAATATGAGTTCTGTAGTTTTTCAAATATTAATTGCAATATTAAATATTTTTTGACACCCGGTATTGAACAGAAAATTAATTATTTTGAAGCAGTTTATTGACAGCTACTTTATGAACAATTTTACAAAATATATAAAAACCAAGCTATTTTTGAGGTTGTCGGCTGTGATTCTAATAGTTCGATTCCTTCTAAATCGTTGTCTTCCTCTGAAAATGATGAGGTTTCGTCGTCACTACTTGAAGATCCCAGTGTGATAATTAAATCATCAATAACCGTTTCAATTTTGCCATCTACTTCCCAGTATTTATCTTCAATAGAACGAACATGTTTAACATAAGATTTCCAATTTTCAGCCGATATTGAGCCAATCGCTTCTAATTATTCTTCTAGTTATTTTATTTAAATCTTTAATTGAAAGTTTCCGGTGTTGCGCTCTCGAATATATTTTTTTACTCCTGCCCTTGCAAGTTCAATAGGGTTGAGGTCGCACATGTATGGAGGCAGCCTTAAAGGTGTATAACCGAGGTTACGTAAAAGACCGTCAATTTTATACTTTTTTTCTCTAAGCTTGTTGGCTGATATTACTTCATATAATTGATATTTTCTCCATGTCGGATCACATACAAGATTGTTCGATTTAAGCCACGATATCATATGAGCTTTTGTAGAGTATTTAGTTAACACTTTATCTTCTACGTAAGAATGATAAGACGCATTATCCATTACCACGACTGATTTGGGAGGAATGTTAGGTAGAAGCTTCTCGAGCAACCACTTTTCAAAATTATCTCTATTCACCTGTCCATGATAGTCTCCAGTTGTTAGTCCCGAGCGAAAAACTAAAGCAGCACCTGGAGCAAATCCGGCTTCTGAACCAGCATGAACTATAATAAAGCGACTACTAGAGCGGATTCCCTGAACAACACCTGTAACACTTTCAGTTTGCCAGCATTTGTTCAATGTCATATCATTATCTACCCAGGTTTCGTCTAGATACACAATATTGCGTCCTTTTTGCCTATATTCCCTTACAGTTGATAGATATTTCACCCGCCAGTGACAAATATTTGGTCTCTCAGTGAGTAAATTTTCGTTTATTTTGGCACTTGCGCCAAAATAAACGATTTAAGGTTTTATACCTGTACGGAAAATCTATTTTGTTCTTTACAGCACGAAATAGGGGTTTGCAGGTTGGAACCTTCTTCAAGTTTATATAAAACTCCTATATTGTTCGTCGAATTACTTGAAAATCACCATCGTCAATTTTATCTTTGTATGATAATAGGGGTCTTTTTTACCAGGAGATTTTAAAGGTGAAGTAGAACATGAAGCGATCATTATGTACTCTTTGAATTTTTCTTACACTACTTTCCGAAACACCAGTGTAAAATTCAGCGCGTTCTGTTCGATTTTGAATTGGAATAGTCAAACTATTATTTTTAAGTATTAGGCCCTCTAGTACAGGCCTCTATATCGCTCACAATAACTTCACGTGCACCGCTTCGCATTGTTTTTCCTCTTTTGCTCGCCATCGTTACTTCGAAATAATAATTCAAATTCAACGCAACCCATTTATATAGAAGTGAAAACAAATGCTCGAAATGTATATGCGCCACTGGAAATAACTAAAACCTAGCGGCAAGTGCATGGAGACTCTAGGCACATCCCAATTATAAGTGGCCCAGTGCGAAATTTACTAAATCTTCGATTAATTTTCCGTACAACTTAACTGGCGCACTTTATAGGTTAAGCGGCAAACTATTACAATAAATAAAATAACATAAAATTTATTTGCGTACACAAATTTTACTTTTCCGCTTCCTTAAGACTATGAACCTTTATTTTAAAGACCGCCCTGTTTTCTTTCGTGTCCCGCACTATAATATAATAATAATAATAATAATAATAAATATCTTTTATTATGGTATGATTTACAGAGTATAATACATAAAGCTTATACCTTATGTTATTATATAAAAAAAAATAATGAAAGGAAAAAAAATGAAGCCCCCTCTGGCGAAGTCTGGCTACTCTTACTCAACCAGTAGGTAAGCCAGTTTAATGCCCTCAATTATTATATTGAAAATTAATTGAAACATATATAGACGGCTTTAAATTGCAACAGTTATTTTTTGTAACAAACACAAACATACGGTGCAAATATGTGAAACCACGACAAAAGTAAAATCATTTAGAATTAGAATAAATAAATTTTATGGTTTTTTTTATATAACTTACATTACATCTTTCGATTTATTGGGAAAGATATTTGTTTTTATACTAAGATTGAAGAAAAAAAGAAGATTGCGAATACAATTTAATACTTTGCATCTCGAAGACTAAGCCGCCTGGAAAATTTGAAAAAATAAAAAAATAAAATATATTTACCTTATAAATTGAATAGATAGTCTTAAGTTCTGGGTCCACTATGAAGGTACCCGAGGAACGACACTGAAAAATGTTTGTTTTCTAGACGTTTCGGGGGAAAGTCTCAGCAAACCTACGAATAAAATAATAAAAGCATAATATTTCTTATGTTTCGTATCAGAAATATTCTGCTTTTAGTATTTTATTTGTAGTTTTGCTGAAGACGGGGGTAGACTTTCCCCTGAAACGTCCAGAAAACAAAAATTTTTCAGTGTCGTTCCTCGGGTACCTTCATAGTGGACCCAGAACTTAAGACTATCTATTCAATTTGTAGGGTAAATATATTTTATTTTTTATTTTTTCCGATTTTCTAAGGCGAAAAACCCAAAAAATAGTTTTAAACCATGAATCCACCACTACAATTTTGTAATTAACGTCTTTATGAGACGCCGATGTTTCTAAGTAAGGGCTGGTATTTTCAATTAATCTTTTGCACTGGACATAGACTTTATTTTAAGGACACGTCGCAAAGATGCGGACGCGGATTACACTCAATTCGTCTAGAAAAGGCCTAGGCGTTTCGAGCTTTTTATATTAACACTCATTTTGTAGATTTGTATCGGTATTTGTTTATAAGCTATCCATTTAAGCCGAAAAATTAGAAAAATTGATACTAGTTTTTAAAAAAATAGCCTTCTCTGATACAAAGAACATAAATAGGTTCCTTGACTCTTCAATAATTCAAGGTGCACCCGTATACGTTTGAAAGTTCATTATTTATTAATGTCACCCATATTAAAGATGAGCGCTGACCTTTTCCTTAATTTATGCTACGTTTCATGCAATACTTGCTATCAGTATACCGTTAAAGTGCATACAAACGACTATACGTCTTAAGAATTATTTATGTGAGAATCTTTTTAAATGTGAGGTATCGGTTTAGAATAATCTATGCTCTTGAAATAAAACGTTACTTTAAGTTCAAGCTGTAATATTTATTTTTTTTATTGTTCTAGGTAAGCTTCTTATTTTGGATGGTAACTATGCAGGATAGCAGTAAGTAAAGATAGTATTTTTTTCTATTATTTAATATTACAGGGTCTAGGATTATTACACTCATAAACAAATACGAAAAAAATTGTAACTGATGTTATGCAAGCTGTACGGGGGAAGTTTAAAGCATCCTGATTACGAATTCAATAACCAAAATTGTCCACCTCGTTTAGATTTTTAGTTATAGAATGCATCAATGATTTTTATTTTATTTCAATTTTTTTTTATATCTATATATTTTATTTATTGGTTTTATTGTCCATCTAGATGAATACAATAGGTATTATTGGATGTCACAATTTAGAATAATCTATAAATGCATACAAATTACAATGATAAGGCACATATATGTATAGAAAAATTACAAAAATTATTTAAAACAAACAAATAGATACAAAAGACAAGGTTCTAATACATCTGTCAAGAAGATATTTTTACAGATTTATCCTGTATTTGGATAATGAAGACATATTTTTTATATTGGTAGGTAGCGTGTTAAAAAAAGCGTATTCTGTCAGGAGAATGTCAGAGACACACAAGCGCCGATGAGGCAGGACCAAGTTCAATCCATTGTGAGTGATATAATTATGAATTGCGTTATTACAAATCAAATACCCTCTTTTCTCAAAGATATATAAACTGCTCGTCATAAAAAACGTAACACATAGTTTTTGGGCAATATTTGAAAGGCCATATTTCGAAAAGTACTTAATTGATTTTGAAAAACTTTGCAAAATCTGAAAAGTTGATTCGTTGGCTCACATGACTAATTTTGGGAATACGCTATTTGTGATATAGCATATAATACACGGTGTTAAATAAAGAGATGTTTTTTTTCCTAAATTTCATGTCATCCCCATTTATACGAGAGTTGAGTTAGAGAGTCGCAATAATTTTTCATATTAACAGTAGGTCAATACCTCTGGACGTTTTCGAGATTTTATGGATATCTTAGCCTACTACGATTATATGGCAATTTTTATAAAATTGTTGTTATTCTACAGTTTTTCTTAAAAATTTACAAAAAATCTTTTGCGCATGCTGTAATTCAAGTTCTCTACTTTAACGAATCACCTTGTATACGTAAACTTATAGCACATGATCTGTCTTAAAACTCTGTAAAGTCAACGTATCAATAGATTTTGTAGTTTGTAAATTTTTAACACTAAACTGCAGAGTAACGATAATTTCATAGAAATTGCCATATAATCGTAGTAGGCTATGGATACGCATTTTTGGTTTGTTTTGTACTGTCAAATAAACGCTACACGTTCACCAAACATAAAAAGTTATTCAAATCTTTATAACAAAATTTATCCAACAATGGTTCGTTTTGGGGATCGTGAATTGACAAACATTATAAGGTAAGTGTATTTTATTCACTTTTTTTCAAAAAAATGTAAAAATTCCTAAAACATTCATATTTATTGTATGTTTTAAACTGCATCAGCGTGGGATGTCTTTTCGGGGCATTGCTGACATCATGGGTTCAACACCAACATCCATATACAGGGCAATTGAACCTCACACAATACACGAGACCTCTGCTTACCGCAACATTGGACGCAGTGGTCGCGGCAGGGTAACGAACCTACGTCAGAACCGCCTTATAAGGATGTCTGTGCGCCGTTGTCCTACCCTCAATGCAACCAAGATCAACAGGGGACTTCGAGAAGCCACCGGCGTGGAAGTTTCATCAGCAACAGTTCGTAGAAGATTGCACGAATATGGCCTACATGCTAGACGAAGGGCTGCCTGTCCTCTTTTGCTTGCTGTTCACCGGGCTGCCAGAAGGAGATGGGCACGTGAACATGCGAATTGGGGAATAGCCGAATGGAATAGGTGCATGTTTACTGATGAATGTAGGTTTAATATGCATGAAAGTGATGGACGCATTTTGGTATGGAGAGAAAGGAATAGTCGGTATGTAGAAGAAAATATGAAAGCTAGAGTAGCATTTGGATGTGGTGGGATTACTGTATGGGGCGGTGTGATGCAGAATGGTAAGACTGATTTAGTAGTGTTGATAGGAGAAAGTATGAAGGCTGAGAGATATAGAGAAAGGTGCTTAAATGAGATTGTTGTTCCTTTCGCTCAAAATTTCGGGAATGACTTTATACTGATAGACGATAATGCTCGTCCGCACAGAGCAAGAGTCGTTCAAGAATTTTTGAGGGAGAACAACATTGAACGTATGGAATGGCCTGCTAGATCTCCTGATATGAATATTATAGAGCATGTATGGAGTAGGATGAAACTGAAGATAAATGCAGGTGAGTATGTAATAAACAATTTGAATTATTTGGCAAATGCAGTGCGGTTAGAATGGGAGGCTATTCCTCAAGATTTTATTGCAGACTTGGTAAACAGCATGCCAAATAGGGTAGCAGACGTTCTACGTGTAGGCGGTGGGCCAACAAAATATTAATTCTCTTTGTTGCTTTAACGTGACAATATGGTTTCGTTATTTTGTTTAAATCATTTATTAAATTATCATTTAAATTAAATTAAGTTACAAAAGATTTTTGTAAATTTTTAAGAATAAACTGTAGAATAACAACAATTTTATAAAAATTGCCATATAATCGTAGTAGGCTAAGATATCCACAAAATCTCGAAAACGGCCCAAGGTATTGACCTACTGTTAATATGAAAAATTATTGCGACTCTCTAACTGAACTCTCCTATAAATGGGGATGACATGAAATTTAGGAAAAAAACATCTCTTTATTTAACACCGTGTATTATATGCTATATCACAAATAGCGTATTCCCAAAACTAGTCATGTGAGCCAACGAATCAACTTTTCAGATTTTGCAAAGTTTTTCAAAATCAATTAAGTACTTTTCGAAATATGGCCTTTCAAATATTGCCCAAAAAACTAGGTGTTACGTTTTTTATGACGAGCAGGTTATATCTACATAAGCAGTTTAAAAATATATAGACCTGGAAATTCCGTTTCTGCGAAAAACATCCAAGACATCATGTCTATTCCATCAAAAGAAAAGTTCCAAATTTCATAAATAACCAGCAGTTATGAAACCATACCAAAAGCTTGCTAATGGTTTGTCTTTAAAGTTCCAAAATAATCCCAAATGAACTTCAAAGGTTCAACCTTATACAAAAACCCTGAAACAAGAATTGCCCCATGCAGAGAAATCTCTACAACAAAGTTTGGAATATTATTCCAGACAGGCAAAACGGCACACAATATATACGAGAATATAATACAAAATTCTTACCCATTGTAGCTACGAGGGTACCAAAAAAATTGCTTAATGAGCACCAATATTAAGATGACCGATGTTAGTGGCACGTGGAAGTAATTAAGACAAAATTGCCATGTAGGCCGTTAAGTTGACATCCAAAATTTACTAAACCATAATATTCAACTTTACTTCGTCAAATCGGATCCTTCTAATCTCCCATTTGGGATAGAATTTAGTTAACAATAAAACAAATTCAGAACATCCCACACTTCCGTCGTTGATGAGACTTGGTGCCAAAAAGAAAGATCTTTTCCTTAGCCCTTCTCACGTTCACAAAATGGCTTCCATCACACAAAAACCACTTTTCTCAGTATCAACAAACTAATGTTGGTACAATAAATCCCCTAAACTAAATATTAACTTGTCAAATTCCAGCTCGGTTTATAACAAAAATAGCCTTTATATCCATGAGTATTACTCCTCAACTAATCCAAGCTACCCTGTATTTTGCCCAATCAAAAAATAACCATCTAATTTAGTAATATAAGCTAGCAGATACGCCAAATCAAGGAGTTATAATACGAAAGAAAAGAGAGAGACGATACTTTCATTTCATCTTATTTCGACTGCATTATTCTATCGATTGAAAGCACGTGGTTTTTAACTGACCTATCATAACACCGTGTAAAAGTCTGAGAACTGATAAACAATAACAAAGCAAATCTTTGTAGATTTCAAAGATATGTAATAATGAACAAATTTAACTTACTAATGAATGCAAAATAGTCAACCAAGTTTGACACTGAACATTTGTATAAAACAGTAATTACATGATAATACAGTACATTATGAAAGTATATTACATTAGCTCTATCAAAAATAAAGTAAATTCACATAAGGTTCTAATGTGTTTTTACTTATAAATTAGATTAAAATGACTTCACAATTTATATAATACTAGAAAAATGAAAAAGTGTCAAGAGAAGATTGATTTTACTAAATTTTAGTGCCGTATGTACTGACAGACATATATGACTAATCTAACTGTAACAGTTGTTCTTTCCCGAAACTAATACATCCGCCCACATTTTTATTTTTTTCACGAAGTTTGCCAGATTAATTTTTCTTTAAATATGTTAGTTGTCTTATAAAATTAAAACTTTAAGAATGAAAATAGAATTACATCAATATTTTTTTAAGAAAATAACACTCTGACTAAGTGGATAGTTATATTTCTTACAAAATACGTAGTAAAGCTACATTTATTATAACTCAAAATAAGGTTTTATGCAGAAACATATAAATATATAAAATATGTTTTATTATTTTTATATAAATTTAACATTGAAAGTCGAGGAGATTGGAAACAACAATCATAAGCTTCATTTTGGAGGCCTGTTAACATATAGTTTGTTTTTCAATCCGACGTTTCGGATTCGGGCGACCATCATCAACTTTTTTAATTTAAATACGGACCTGTATTTTGTATTTCACCATTCGATATCTTTTATAACCTTAAGTTAAACTATGACAAAAAAGTCATATCGCAGCATTTGATTTTTTTGGGAAAATTCGTATTGTTTGAGGAATTACGAAAAACGCCATCTAATGAACACTAATAGAATCATTATGGTACAGTTAATAGCCCCACGCTTTTTTTTCTGACCCCAAATTCAATGTAATCGGTTCATCCAAAACAGAGATATAAATGTTTGAAAGAAAAAAAGTTTGAGCTTCCCCCGCCACTTTATTACTGAAAATAGAAAAAAAAATGATAAACAGCAAAAAGTTGCATAATTGCCTGAATAATATAATGCTAATATTTTCGACAAACCTCAATTCGGAAAATCTAAGAAAAAATTGGCATTTCCCTTTTTGTGTTGCTGTTACGCCCCCTAGTGGCCATTTTTCGAACTTGAAAATAATTTCCAGCGATTTTTCTTGGCCGATTTACACATAAATCTTTTTCCACATAATTGTACGATCAACGGTTACGGTGGGAGACCATTTTTAATGCATCAACATGTATAAGATTTTTTTGTTCAAATTAACTATATTTGTAGTCAAACCCCTAACATATCACCTTTTGATGGCCCTTAAACTAAATAGATAGTTAATAAAGTCACGTAATTTCCACATTATTACGATTTGGTTTTACTTTATTGCCCATAAAGATACGTTGTGGCTATATTGAGATGGAGAGCGTATCAGTAATAATAACATTTAAATGCATGAGCATGCGACACGTTTTGTCTCCAATTCGCTACTCCACTTTGAAGGTGTTAAAGTCCATCTTCATATTTACGTATACTCGCTTATTCAAAAAAAAACACAAATTGTTGTGATAGAATTATTATTTTCGAGTATGTTATATTAATAATACAATAATATATTATTCAAACAACGAGGTTTGTTAGTTTAACAATCTTGCCATATACCAAAATTTTCTGACCTCCTCTGTTGAAACAGGTCACCAGATGCACTGCATTTATACAGATTTATCGAAGGCGTTCGATAGTGTACATCACAAACTATTATTAAAAAAACTTTTGTATATCGGCGTTTCAGTGCTCCTATCTGAGCCATTCGTTTTACAAGATCTCCTATCCCCATTTTAAGTACTTACTGGATTGGCAATACAGTTCTTGAAATCTCTTTCTCTGTCAACCATTTTAGGCGTCATATTTGACAGCAGCCTATCCTTTAACTAACACATAGACTCAATTGTATGCAAGGCTTTTAGAATATTGGGCTTTATTAAAAGACATTCTCAGCATTTCAGGGATATCAAGGTTATTGTAACCCTTTACAACTGCTTCGTCAGAAGCTTAATGGAATACTGTTCAGTTGTTTGGCAGCCCCACTATGCATGTCACATAGATAAGATCGAAAGAGTACAACGCAAATTTGTTAAATACTTACTATTTGAATTTCATTTTCCATTTGAAAACTTAGCTCAGAGATGCAAGCATGCGCTACTCCTATTTGTCTTCAAGCTGCTTAATGGTATTGTGGTACTGTAAGCACCTATTGGGCCAGCTGAACTTGGTTTCTGCTCGACGTACTCGTCACACTTCCCTTTTCCTCGTAAGAAGACATCGGGCTAACTATGATCAAAACTCGTTTATCCACCGACTTTGCTTAAATTATAATACATTTTTCTCCGTCTGTGATATCTTTAGCATTAGCCTTTTTGCCCTCAAGATACTCTTTAGATTCGGCGTTGTTTAACTCTTTAATTATATAATTAACTTTTTAATTATATAATTTTATTGTTTTTTTTTAATTGTCTATTGTAGGAATATTATCAATGTATTGTATCTTATATTTTGTACCATTTAGAGACTTATGTCTGTAGTGTATGTAGGATGAAATAAATAAATAAACTAATACCATATGCCGCATCAAACTTGTATTGAAGATTGTCTTGGAAACGTACTTGGTTCGAAAACTGTGGATTTTGATAGTATGTTTTCATTCCACGTACACCAACGTTATGACAAGAAAATGATCCTTGTTTGGAACATGTTCTGTATCACAGCAGACACAATGATCCAGTTTAGTCAAACGACGATCGCTATTTCGCTCTTATTAGAGCTCATCTAACCGCCATAGACTAGCTAGCCCCGTGTAGGGCAAAGGCACAAAATGGAGTCACAAAAACAACTACTCCGCTGGCTAATACCACGACCGACATTGAATTACATTGTGACTCCTGGCTTTCGTTGGGAGCATTAAATGATAGTATGTTTTTATTCCACGTACACCAACGTCATAACAGGAAAATGATCCTTGTTTGGAACATGTTCTGCATTACAGCAGACATAATGATCCAGTTTAGTCAAACGACGATCGCGATTTCGCTCTTATTAGAGCTCATCGGGCCGCCAAACACTAGCGAGCCCCGTGTAGGGCAACGGCACAAAATGGAATCACAAAAACAACTACTCCGCTGGCTAATACCACGACCGGCATTGAATTACATTGTGACTCCTGGCTTTCGTTGGGAGCATTAAATGATAGTACGTTTTCATTCCACGTACACCAACGTCATAACATGAAAATGATCCTTGTTTGGAACATGTTCTGCATCACAGCAGGCACAATGATCCAGTTTAGTCAAACGACGATCTCGATTTCCCTCTTATTAGAGTTCGTCAGGCCGCCATAGACTAGCGAGCCTCGTGTAGGGTAAAGGCACAAAATGGAATCACAAAAACAACTACTCCGCTGGCTAATACCACGACCGGCATTGAATTACATTGTGACTCCTGGCTTTCGTTGGGAGCATTAAATGATATGTTTTCATTCCACGTACACCAACGTCATAACATGAAAATGATCCTTGTTTGGAACATATTCTGCATCACAGCAGACACAATGATCCAGTTGAGTCAAACGACGATCGCAATTTCGCTCTTATTAGAGCTCATCAGGCCGCCATAGACTAGTGAGCCCAGTGTAGGACAAAGGCACAAAATGGAATCACAAAAACAACTACTCCGCTGGCTAATTCGACAACCGGCATTGAATTACATTGTGACTCCAGGCTTTCGTTGGGAGCATTAAATGATAGTATGTTTTTATTCCACGTACACCAACGTCATAACAAGAAAATGATCCTTGTTTGGAACATGTTCTGCATCACTGCATCACAGCACAATGATCCAGTTTAGTCAAACGACGATCGCGATTTCGCTCTTATTAGAGCTCATCTGGCCGCCATAGACTAGCGAGCCCCGTGTAGGGCAAAGGCACAAAATGGAGTCACAAAAACAACTACTCCGCTGACTAATACCACGACCGACATTGAATTATATTGTGACTCCTGGCTTTCGTTTGGAGCATTAAATGATAGTATGTTTTTATTCCACGTACACTAACGTTATGACAAGAAAATGATCCTCTTTTGGAACATGTTCTGCATCACAGCAGACACATTGATTCAGTTTAGTCAAACGACGATCGCGATTTCGCTCTTATTAGAGCTCATCTGGCCGCCATAGACTAAGGCACAAAATGGAGTCACAAAAACAACTACTCTGCTGGCTGATACCACGACCGGCATTGAATTATATTGTGACTCCTGGCTTTCGTTGGGAGCATTAAATGATAGTATGTTTTCATTTCGGCGGTTCAGCGAGCACAAGTCGGGTATAAAAGCCCGCCTGAATCTCTTCGAGCTCATTCAGTGTTCAGATCTTGTGAAGATCCTTGAAAATGCCTTGTGCAATCGAAGGCGAAACGTTGGATAGTAATTCCAATTAGACACGCTCTAATCCGAAGAACCATGATTTCTTAATTGACAAAAGCTGTGAAAGCTTCCATTCTATGTTACCTTGTTTATATTAAAATATAAGTATGTGAAAAAGCAGATCGAGTCAAATAACTTTTGTTTGGAATATTTTTTCTAGTTTCAAAAATTGTTGAAATATTTCCATTTGAAGAATTATCTGGATCACCCTGAACATGAAATTGTTAAATTTGCAATGAAATTGTCAAATATTTTCAGCAACTAAAAAAGTCCCCCTCCTATTTTTTGTGAGCATTTATTTTATACTTATTTCATTTTAGTTTAGGTAAACTGTATCTGCCCCTTAAATACGCCACTGTCCAGAAGTATTTACGCGCCTCATTCGATACTATTCAAATTGAACTGGCAGGTTGCCCGCTAACAGAGCCAAAAAAAAAACTTGACAAAAAAGACCCCGTATGTAGCCCTTCGTGCCCTTTCATGCTCTTTAGCCACAGCCAAGTAAACAAACGTAATTGCACGAATCGGGAATGCGATACCGATTGAAACCGAATTATTTGGATTTTTTTCCGATTTGATTTAATAATAAATTGATGTAAACAGACTCGAGCGCTGTTACCGACTGGCTCCCGACAAATATTGACGAATCCAATGAAAACGGTCCGTTTTATTGGGGAAATTCGTCAAAAAGTAATCAATTTTAAAAGGCGGAATGTCAGAGGAGAGTCGGCTTTTTTACGTCGCGCTTGTTTACTTGTCGGCCGGGAAATGATCAATGGCCCACAAGCTTTCGGGAAACGGAAACCTTTTCTCCAGCATCTGTGTTGTTGTACGCGTATACACAGCTAATAGATTTTCCTATTTTCGTTCCCTCTAGACCATAATGTTCTCATACAGGGTGTTTCTGAATGAGTTCGAAAAAAAATCCAATGGCACTAAAGTTCTATTATAAAACATTCGAAAAAGAAAACTTCGATTGTCTATAACGACATGTTATTTAAAGACATTAAGGTTAGGCCTTGGCCGTATACCTCAGCAAGTCTCTCTCCATAGGGGTGGTTCTTCCTTACCCTTTCAACTAGGTCTTGGTTGTTTTTAAATGTGTTCAGATTATTTGTTGCGTTTAGATTGACAAACAATAATCTTAATTAGCTTTTTCGCAACTGAATAAAAATATTTAACTTGTTTAAATGAAAATTATAATTAAATATCTTATTAAAAAGAGTGATTCTTTTTTCAAACGTAAAGTTTAATTTGTATGCATTTTTAAGCTTTATACTCACAAAAACAATCATAGCTAAATATTTATAGGGGAGATGAAAATAAACAATGGCGTTCTATTGGACTTTTAGTTTTAGTTGGGCTGAATTTTTTTACTGAGAAAATTACTTAACATCAAGTGTCTACGACTGCTCCCATACGCATTTATAGTTTTGGATTCTTTAAATACGCAACTGCACTTATACCCAATTACACTGAAGTCTTGAACACTAAGGTGATACGAATAAAGTTATCTACAAAGTTCCCATTAAACCTATACTGTATATTATTATCAAGCGGTTACGATTTGCCAACATTCCGCCGGTTTTTTAAAATTTAATGCGTTGTGTCGTAGCATGCGGAGAGTCGCGGTAGTTGAGTCACTACTATAATTTTGCCACCTATCATAACCTTATTCTTTGTTTCGTTTTTATTTTTTTGCTTCCTTAAAATTTTTTTTCAGGTATCACATAACCAAGTTGTGATATTTTTATAAAATATGGCTGAGTGACGAAAGCTACTTTTTTTCTTATGGTATGTGAAGCCATTGTGAATCATTTTAACTTGTTACTCGTAGATGATAACACAACACATACACAACTAATTAATAGCTGTAGACCGAATTACAATGACTTTATAAGGACAGTGGTGACAATAGAAGCTCACCCGCCAAATTGATGCAAAATTTCTAAAGGTTTAAATGGGGGCACCCATATTATCGTTAGTTTTTCGCAAAATATGACTAAATTAATCTACTTTTATATTGACCTCTGTCAGCGTCAGTTGGAAATGTAGGGTTTTGTTAATGTTTTTCTTTAAATCTATTCGAAGTATCTAGTACAAACTGACTTTTTCATTTAGATTTTTAACAAATAACAATGTTTATGCAAGCGATTAATGATAATTATCTGCCAAGTGAATTTAGTAATGTAATATGTACTGAAGAAGGCCTACAAAATAAAGTTTCTTCTACAGCAAAATAAAACCAAAATATAATGTGCAATATTTAATAACTTTATAATTACAAGCAAAAAACCAATGGCTGAGAACTTCTTGCTTGAATCAAAACATGAATAAAAAACTAATAAAATGAGACATTAAAACAACAAACCTCATAAGGCGAAAAGTAAACAAAGCGATTTTAGGAGCAATATGGCCGAACCAATCAAAAATTGGTTACTCTCTTGTTACCACCGCTCAAATCTCGTACCAGCGCCCCCTATCTCCGGAACCTCAAGTACAAGAGGTAATAGTTTACTTGTAGTAAATAATTACTGTAATTCTTACTTCTTAGTTGCAACAGAAGAATAACGACTGGTAATAGCCAGTTTAAAGTAGCAGTAGACGATAATTGAGCAGTCTCTGCAAAGTTCAAGAAGGTACTGATACTTAAAAGTTGTAATTCGGTAAACAGATTAGAAACAGTAACTTTGAATAATTACTATTATGCAACGGAAAAGAAATGACGGCCTTGGAGTCAATTCCTTAAGTAGTTGCTTAGTAGTAGTTATTATATAATTACTTTACATGAAAAATTACTATGGAGTATTATTCGCAGTAACAAATACAGATATAATACTTGAAAATGTGCAACCCAAAGTGTTTGTTGATATATAATAGGATTATTAGTAATAAATACGTAAAAATCCTTAAAGAGTAGTAGTGGAAACAGTTGTAGCTACTTTAGTGCTAGCTGGGTTAAGAAATTACATTTTCTTGCAATTTAGGGTTCTGTAGTTATATCTAAATCCAATAGTTTTTTAATAATTTCTGTATTTTTTAGCAAGTGTAGTTATTACGTCATTAAGTATAGGCAACCTTTAATTACTTAAAATTTAACCTTACTTTTATTGGGAAATCTAAATACCCAATTGTAAACCATTAAAAAACTTTAATATGCCACGTATTTTTGACGCACCCTGTATACCTGAGAATAATTTAGAATGTAGCTCTATCTGATCTGCATAATATATCCTGGAAGGTTCATTTAAAAAGAAAGTATCGTTCACTAGTTAGAGACGGACGGGTAAGCTGTTGTGCCCCACCCTGTATAAAGGTTTTAATAATTATATATTTTTTAGACACTCAGTATACGAATACTTACTAATTAAGAAGAAAACATACTCAGTTTGATAAAACTTTAATGCCTAGAATTGGTAAATTAAAAGAAAGTGATTTTTATGTTAAAAAAAATTAACTTTAAAAAACAATCAAATGAAACTTCTTTACTGAATTTTTCTCAGTTTAATAGTAATACTGTCGCGATGTTACCATTCCTTTCCACGCCTAACGAACTCCAATATGTCTTCTTTTGCTTCTTTACTTACGCTCTTCTAAACCAAAAAGCTACTTTTTGGACGAACTAACGATGCGGAAAAAATACAGACGCAATCACATAAATAATACCGCCCCCGAGCGAAATCTCCTTCCCTAACCGGATTTCGGTCGGAAACGTCCCTTAAAATATGCTTATTTTTCATCCGCTTATGCATTGTTTTAGCTCCGTTTTGCATAATTTATTGACAAGGATTCTGTTTAGTCTATATTAGGGGAGGAAAAATGAGCTGCCGCTGGATATTTTAATATTCGCGAGTAAATTAAAATGTGAAAGGTGGCCAATCGAGGCATGAGAGGGAGGACAGGGTAAACTGAGGATACAAAAACATAAAGAAACAAATATTTAAATTTGGTTTTTAGTATGTATATAGCTCAAGCCATTTCTTTAAAGCCGTTTGCAAAAATTACATTACCATTTTAAATCGATTGTTAGTTGTCCCACCTTTAACTTTTTTATACTGGTAGTCAAATGCTTTACACAAAAGTTTTAGGGTATTATAAGTACTTTTTAGCAATAATAATATATACAGAATGATGCAAAAATGCGCTGCAAGGATCGTGTTTTTTTCGTATGGAACACCCTGTATTCTGTAAGCTTAGTTGATAGATCTCGTCTTCCTGATTACGAATATATTTAATTTGTTATACTTATTTTAACTGTTAACGCCAAAAAAACTCATTTTTAATTATTGAGGGCAGTTGGACATGCCGCGAAAATTATGTTTACGTTCGTTTGGGTTAATATTATACTACCAACTTTTTGAATTCAGCAAAATATGTTAATAAATAACTTGCGCTCTTTCCAATCAAAGACAAAAACTGATATTTTGTTAACGAAAAGAAAGGTTTATTTGGAACAATAACAAAATTTCTAAATAAAAATACAGTAAGAAGAAAATAACATTTAATTACCCAAATCCTTTGAGTTCCTGGAAATGACCACGGTTTCTATTCAAAGACGATATGCTTTTTTTCAATTTATTGATAGTTTTTACTATCTAAAATTTATTTTGATTTATACTTCTTATCCCATTTTGAATATCTTCCTTAAGTATGCTGTTGTGTTCTTAAAAATAGGTATACTTTTTAAGATTACCCCCATTACCAATCCAGGTTTCATAGTTCTCATTAAATAAATTGTTACCTCCTTCGACAGCATTATGAATTGGTGCCCCATCTTGTTGGAAAATAATGCGTTGAATCTCCGTAAGGGAGAAGGCGCCAATAATGTTGTCAATGCTATTACGAAGTATGTTAAGATAAATATTAACTATGACTGAACAAAATTGGACCCAAGATTATCTATTTTTATTCCACACCACACGTTTACCGAACGCCTTCCAAAATGCTTGATTTAAAAAAAAGTTTCAGGTATGTTTTTTCTGTATGGAATACCTGCAGTGCTGAAACAGTTCGCAGAATTCTGTTAAAGAAGTTCTGTTTCGTTTGTGCTAATATGTCTCTACGGAATCGTAAAGGTTCCTATTTGTTTGCTTCGGTTAAATCTTGAACTTTTCGTGCCTTAAATGGGTGAGAGTTATATTTGTTCAGGTTCTGCTCACATATTGCTTATTAAGTTTTATTTGTAAGGTACAATAATTAATTAGAATTTATTTTTATTTTAATCTTGGTGAATTCGCAGGAAACTGCATTTTGGCATTTATTGTAAATAAATTAATCTCCGCGGTTCCACATATAAATATACAGTTGAAATTACGCATTTGTACGGCACATTGTTGGAGCGTCGCCGCAGATGAAGAAGATTGACGAGTACAGGGTGTCCGGATTTGGTTCAACAGGGTATCTCGCTTATTTTTAAAGATAGAACCTTGCGGTTTTCACGAACCTGAGCTAATTTTTTGTGAAACTCATGAAGCCGTAAACAAAATTTTCATAGCCTTCTTCGTTTATGAGATACAGGGCGAAATAGAAAATTTTGCATTTTGGGACCCCCCTCGTATCTCGGTTATCCTTTAACTTAACGCAAAGGGAAAAATTGCTGCTTATGCAGTTTTTTACGCTGGATCCAGTGGCGTAGTCATATTTTTCATTTGAGTTGTTATTTTTTAGATATGACCCAAAGTTGTGTTTTTTTAAATAGGACACCCTGTATGTTTGCCCAGAAATTGATTTGTCTTTTTAAAAGCTTCTCAAAAATATATAATAGTATGGGTCTATTTTAATAAACAACAACAAAAATCCTAATTTTTATAATTATCATCCCAAATTTTGCAGTAGGCCATGCAAAACGATGCCGTTTTCTTTTGTTTTCTTGGAAGCAAATGACATTTCCCAATTTTGTACGCGTATATAAAATATAGCGCTAGTTTTTTGTATTTATTTATTGTGTAAAAATATATTTGTATTATTATGGAAGAAAACCAAACTTTCGAACATTATGAAAAGTACGATATGTTAGCTTGTTTTATATTAAGTAATGAAAATGTTGAAGCGGCTTCTGAGATGTATTTTAACAGGTAAATAGTTAATTTTTAGGTATGTTGAAATACTATTGCTTAATTTTTATTTAGATATCCAGAAAGGAGGCAACCTAATATATCCACTTTTTATCGGATAAAAAAGAAATTACTTAATCACGGATCATTTATCAAACCTCGTACGAAAACATATAATAAAGAAAATCGGGAGGCTGAGGAAATTACGGTTTTGGCTAATGTAGAAGCTTACCCTACAAACTCTTGTAGGGCCAGTGAAAAGAGCATAGGGATTCCAAAAACTAGAGTTCAAAAAATTCTAAAAAAGCACAAATACCACCCATACAAATTTAGGCTCGTGCAGCACTTACAGCCAGGGGATGCAGGGCGTCGAGTAGTCTTCTGCAATTGGTTTCGAGAAAGATGCAATATGGTTAAAGATTTTGAAAGGAAGGTTATATGGTCAGACGAAGCAAATTAACGAAATTTATTTTCAACAGGACGGTGCTCCTGCACACAATTTTGGAATGACGAGGTTATTTCTGGACAATAATTTTACCAATCAATGGATCGGAACAAATGGACCTATAAGATGGCCCCCTAGGACCTCAGATTTGTCGATTTTAGATTTCTTTCTATGAGGATATCTGGAAAATAGAATTTACAAAGACCACTATGATAATGTCCAAAATTTATGAAATGCAATAAGAGAAAATTTTCGCTATTTACAAAATCATCCCGTTATTTTGCTTAATTCCCTAAAACGAATACGAAAATTGTGCGAAGCATGCATAAAACAAAATGGAAATCAGTTTAAACAGTTCTTGTGATTTCCTTGGTTACTGTAGTTCTAATACGACAGTTGATTTTTGCTGAAAGACTTGTTACATACTAATTTATTACTGTTTTGTTCTTGTGTTACATAAATCTAGGTAGGTGGTACTTTTTTGGTGCGAAATTATCAATACATATTTTGATAAATAGATTTAATTACATATTTATTTTGAGTTATTGTTAGGATGTAGATATTGTTAACGACTTTAAATAAAAGGCAGCATTGTTTTGCATGGCCTACTGCAAAATTTGGGATGATAATTATAAAAATTAGGATTTTTGTTGTTGTTTATTAAAATAGACCCATACTATTATATATGTTTGAGAAGCTTTTAAAAGGACAAATCAATTTCTGGACAAATATACAGGGTGTCCCATTTAAAAACACACAACTTTGGGTCATATCTAAAAAATAACAACTCAAATGAAAAATGACTACGCCACTGGATCCAGCGTAAAAAACTGCATAAGCAGCAATTTTTCCCTTTGCTTTAAGTTAAAGGATAACCGAGATATGAGGGGGTCCCAAAATGCAAAATTTTCTATTCGCCCTGTATCTCATAAACGAAGAAGGCTATGAAAATTTTGTTTAGGGCTTCATGAGTTTCACAAAAAATTAGCTCAGGTTCGTGAAAACCTCAAGGTTCTATCTTTAAAAATAAGCGAGATACCCTGCTTTTGCAACCAAATCCGGACACCCTGTACAGTACTGAAAGTCACACGCACAATCTCGCCAAACTGCCACCGCTGCAAACCATAAAAATAACCCGAAAAACGCTACGTTTTCCTACATCGTGATTACATAAATGTTGTTGGTTAACTGAACATATTTCGTAACAGTGCTGCGCGGCAATTTTGCTTTTAAATGTGTATAAAAGTACTAAAGGTGAGGAAATTAGTATCTTCACCATTGTGTCGAGAACGACCAAAATATGAAGCTATGTTTGTTTAAGGACCAATCTGCTATCGTGGTATCTGCCCCGGCAAGACTCATCAGACAGTTTCCTTCAGTTTCCTTGGGAGGTATCAGTATTAAAACTTTCAAACAAAAAAGGTGTCATGTCGCTCGACTTTGAAAGTCGACGAGGGAAATAGGCAACCAGTGGTGCCAACTGTAGGTACTGTGGTGCAACTAAATCCCTCACCTTTAGCGCGTTTTGCAAAAGTTTTGTTAACAACACGCCCATGGGAGAAAAAAACATTATTCAAGGAGACTATCCTAGTTTAACCTTATTATTTATAAATTTTACGATTTGGAATAGAACCTAACCTAACCGAACCAAGCAGAAAAATGTTTATTAAACACATTTTCCGTTAAGAACATTTTAAAATCCAATAAATTTCATCCTTTTAAATTCAAGAATTGTCCTCGAATTAACCGAAGATGACCCTGACAGGCGAGGACAGTTTTGCGACATTATGGCATATTTGTTTTGGTGATGAGGGCAACTTTTTCCTGAACACCCTTAAAATTGTATATATTGAAGTGATCAAAAATCCCCATGTGTTTCGCGAGACAGTTGCACTTTGGCATTACATAATCTCTTATCTACGGACTCGGCTATGGTACGTTGAAACTGGTACAGTGCTGTCTCTGTACTTTTATTAATAGTAGAACAGTGGCTAGCTTTAAACTATGTGGAAAAATATTCTTATCAATGGATAAATTTATTAAACTGCACTAATATATCGGCTAAATAAAATTTACACTTTTTCAAAATATTATTTGAAATACCATCATATCCGCAGGTATGAGAATTCTTAAGACTATTAATGATAACTATAACATTATTATAGAACGGAAGCTTTCACGGCTTTGGTCAATTAAGAAATCATCATATACTCCTTTTGTTTGGAAAGGTACAAGATCTTTCGGGGATCGCAAGCATTGTCCAATCTTCTTATGTGTAGTGAAGATTGTACGTATGTTGGACCGCCGAAGTAATCGTCCTATTTTGTCTGTAGTGCCACCTATGTAGGGAAGAACAACACTACCTAATGGTGGCTCTTTATCATTCTCTTTTGGCGGAGTTGGTTTACTATGTCTTTTAATTGAACGCGTAATATCTTCAGTGCAATAGCCATTCCCTCTGAGAGCTTCGGTCAGTTTCGATGTTTCTGATGTTAAAGAATCTTGATCAGAAATCGAAATAGCTCTGAATACTGTTGAGTTAATAACCGATTTCTTTTGTGCTGGATGGTGAAGAGAATTTGAGTTTAAGTATCTATTTGTATGCGTCGGTTTTCTATACACAGAATGTCCTAATGTACCATTTTTCTTTCTTTGAACACATACATCTAGAGAGGGAATTGTTTCATTAGATTCAATTTCCATCATGAATTTGATATTATGATGTTGCTGATTAAGGTGGTCCAGAAATATGGAAGCCTTTGAGGATATTGTTCTAACATCCGCTCCACTAAAACCGAAGCACTGGTTTAGATATGTAGATGATACTTTTGTTGTTTGGCCTCATGGACAGGATAATCTCCTCATATTTCTGGACCACCTTAATCAGCAACATCATAATATCAAATTCACAATGGAAATTGAATCTAATGGAACTAATCCCAAGAACCATGACTTCTTATAATATTATTGCCACAAACAGGGTTTATGGAGCAAGTTTTGGGAAAGAGAGGTATATTTTCATCAATAAATTCAAAATCTATAGTACCATCGTCCTAAAGTAAACGAATTGTATATTGAAAATCTTCGCCAATTCTTTATTAGAAAGCTCATTTCTGTTTAGAGTAATCTTCTATTATTCTTTTTATCTGTATGTTGGACAACAGATTCGTTTTGATTACTTAAAGCTTATTCTAATGATAACCTTAAATTTAAGTGAGGTTAATCAGTTTACATTTACATTGAGGCCGAATTTCTTTTATCTCAATTTTAGCGTTTAACCCTTTTGTCAAACGCTCTCGGAAGATAAGCTCGCGGAACAAAATTAAACCCAGACACGGGGGTATAAAAAGATAAGAAGCGACTGAAAATCTCCGCCTGGAGGTTCAAATGAGGGACACTAAAGTAGTTCATCTATATTCACGCGGTTTAAACAAATGCAATTTAATTCGGGGTTTGAAACTCGGGTAATTGTTTTTATGTTTCGGTTCGAAAACTGAGGAGGTCTTGAAAACGTCGAAATTAATCATTATTGCGCGAATTTAAATAACTTTAATCTGGGGTTTACGAAGAGTTGTATCCGGCTAACGGTTGCCAAGTGCTTTTCTATATTGCTTATAGTATTACGACGGCACTAATCGAGGATAACTTTTAGAGAACCGAATAGAATTAAAGACATTTTGGGAAATTTTACAACCAAGTTATGTAACTGTAAAAATATAAGACTTAAAAAATCATGGTTCTTGGTCGGCTTTTAATAATTGACCCATGGTTACCGGACCGGCGTGATCCGGTGTATCGATCGGTTTCCACGTGTGACAGACTGTGACCCGTATCTCTATTAAAATTATTAGGGTACTTATAAATTTCTAGAGATTTTCTAATTTTTGGTGTATAGAATCCCGACACCGATGCAAGCATTTTGGCTTCTTTTCCATTCCATAACTCTAGCTAGTGCGAATGTTCAGATACAACAGATTGTACAATTTGTTTCTATTTAATTCGCCGTTCAAGTTTTTCCTGTTTGGTTCAGTTTTTTCGGGGTATGTCTTCTACTAGCCCAGAGTGGTAGCTTGCGTTGTCCATGATAATTAATGATTTGGGCGGCAAATTAGCAACAAGTTGATATTTAAACCATTTTTCGAAATTTTGACGGTTCACACTATCGTGGTAGTCCCCACTTTTTATCCCTCTTTAAAAACTATACTAGCTCCCTTGATAAACCCGTTCTCATTGCCGGCGTTGACGACGATGTATCTATAACCTAAAAAAATCAACAGTTTTAACACTGGAGCAAAAGAAAAAAAAACTGTTTTTTTATATATAATTTAGAAATCTAGTATATTTACGAACATGGATTCATTTCACAACATTTCATCACACGAATTCAAGTTTTTCTTTTGATCAAAATTATACAAAAACTAAGTTTAATATTAACAATTTCTCAACAGTATTTAAAAGGTGAATAATATAGGATTTTGGCTAAGTAATTATTTTTGTTAAATATCAAAAAATAAACATTTTCATTATTTTCGCGGCCAAAAACGGTTGACTTTTAACCCAAATCCTGGTCGTGTTGATCAATTAAATTGCACTATCTTTGAAGATTTATCATCCTGATTGTTGCGGGGATGTGAAAATGTTATTTTAATCCCAAAAAAATAAATATAAATTTTTTTTATGGGGCAAAATTTACTGATACTTATCGACAGCTTGTAACATTTCTGTTTTTTGTTATTTAATAAAAATAAAAACTTTCCCACACTCTCATATTATTTATTTTTGAAATACCGTTAAAAGCTTGTCTATAATAAACTTAGTTTTTTTTTTATGATTTGGGTTAAAAGAACACCTTAAATTACCAATGCTCTTAATGTAAAAGCACGAGAAAACTAAATTAAACAAATATAATCAAAATTGGCTCTTGTAGAGAATTTTACCCATGGAATTTAACAAATTTAAAATATACATTTGAAAGATTACCTATTTTTAATAATTCCTATACACAAAAATGTATGGATGAGGCACTTTTTCAAATTATATCCAAAAAAACTAAGGTTTCGGAAGGTTGCACTGAACTTTTTTTTGGCGCATCGCTAAAAACATATTTTTCACAAACTTAATTTATGAACTACGTAAAAGACTGATTATATTAAAATGCTTTATGACACAAAAATGATTATTTCTAACTAAAAGTTATAAGTAATTATTATATTAGATATTATTAAACGTTTTTAAACATAATTACAGCTGCTAAATAAAGAGAGAGCGGGAGTGTCGTCTGTTGGACGGAAATCCAGTGTGCTGGGGATGCTACGTTGCCAAGTTTATTTTATATATGATCTATATAAATTATATAAAAAAAACAAAATGCATTTGTGGGTTGTGGATCGGTACCAGCAGGAGCGCGAAGGCACTAGGTGGATTGGTACCGGGTTAGCACAAGGTTAGGCGCCGTAGGCATCATCGGTAAAGCCCTAAAAGACAAACAATAGCGCAGGGCATCACTGGCGAAAGTCTAACATTCTATGTTAGGCTTCCGCCAGTGATGCACCCGCCTGTTGATTGGTGTTGACCGCAGTAGGTAGATTGGTACCGGGTTAGCACCAGGTTAGGCGCCGTAGGCATCATCATTAAAGCCCTAATATAAAAGGCGAACGACAAAGAAGTGCATCAGTGTCGAAAGTCTAATATTTGGGATCGGCACAGGGATCCAAATGCGTTACTGTCGGGAGACAAACATGAAAAATTTAATACAATACAATAATGTAAGTTTGGTAACAATTCAAGCTAGCCTTTCTTCAAATTGTCATATTAAGGAATATGGCGCATTGGAATACAGTGAATATCGAGTTTCTTTTTGGTTTTTTTTAATAGAAAAAGTGGTTCATCCATTCCTTTTATTTTCTTAAAACAGTTAAATGAAGGTAAACTTTCTATTTTATATTAAAAAATTATCAAATTCCGTGGGTTTAATTGTTTACAAGACCCGTCAAAATTCTCCATAAACTTACCTTCACCGCTTTTTGAAGAACTTGTGGATTTTTTTTTGGCATTTTCGATATTGACTTTGTTTTCAAGCTTAGATAAACTATTTTAACGTTTCGAAATGTCACAGTTAAGGATTTGTCAACGTGACAAGTTTTAGTTGAAATAAGAAAAGACGTGATTTTTTTTTAGTAAATTCACTGTTACAAAGATGCAAAAAATGACGTCACTGCATATCCGAAAAATTTCTAACTATACCGCTTATCCAAATTTATGTAAGGAGTGAGATAGGTAGCATTATCGGTACTGATTAATTCTCAAGGTCCAATCGGCAACTACAACTCTCTCTTTGCAAATAACATTGGGACTTATTGTTTTATTATAGATACACTTTATTATTAGTTTAAACATGATTACATTCAAAATTATAGGTTTTGACAAGAAAAAGAGTCTAACGCAAGTCAGTTGCTGTTTCATGGAGCTAGGATAGCTCATACCAAAAACTTAACGAACTTTGTTTATACTCCGGTATTTTCATTGACGTGGCCAATCTTACTTTAATGAAAATTGCAGAGAGAGCATTGTAGTCGCGGATTGTGCCATATGCGATTCAAATATCCGAGGTCAAAATATTAAATAAAATGATTTTCTGAAAAATATCAGAGACAAAGGAATACTACTCATTAAGGTTAAGCTAATTTATTGTTTAAGATTAAATTAGGCTTAAACATAAACGCAATACCTTTAATACTTAAGTAAGTTACAGGGAAATGCAAAATGTTGAGATCGTAATTAGCGTGATAACTTATAATTTGAAAATCTAAAACAATGTTGCTTTTGCTGCAGAACAAATTTAATACTAAAAGGATTTACGCCAAGAAATGCAAGGTAATTATCTAAAGGGAGCACTGGCATTATAATTACAATAACTGCTTTTCCAAATTGGAGTGCATTCAGTAAAGACGCCTGAATATAGATGGCTAATTATTGGCCTTTTTGCATCCCGGTTTCAAGTCGGGGAGATTTTGCGCCGTTTGTGATACTTTTATTACTTTCTTTAGAGATTAGAGATTTAAATGCTGGAGTTTATCTGATGGTTACCAGTGACGGCAGTGTCGGGCGGGCCGTACCAGAAAATATACAGAGAAAATTCTCTTCTCAAAAAAGTAGGTAAATATTTTTCAAAAATAAAACGCACAAAACCAAAATGTAGTTAATTATTTCCTGGGAACATAGCAAAATAGGTAGGTATCCCTATTATCGTTGCTTAACAGCGGTCCGTGGGCCGCCGTCCACAGGTTTATTATAGACATCATCTCACATGCTAGATTTCAGCTACTAATTCACGCGGTACGTAATACGTTCGCCTGCATCCCCATGCTATAACGTTGGTCGTAGCTTATGTCACCCAACACCGACCCGTCTGGATGTGGCCGTTTCCCCGAAATTTTTCCCAATTGAATACTACCATTTTTCGGGTATTATTTGTAATTATTATAAAATGATACTACTTATTTTTTAAATTAATTTGTTTGTTTGTTTTTACATTAGTCATGCAGAAATAAACGGAAAATAATAAGACTATATTTGGACCCGGTACCAATTAACACCACATTGGCCTCAAGGGCGATTTTAGGAAACCTTTATGGGGGGTTAATTTAAAAAAAAAATTTGTTATTATCCCCTGCAGCACAAAATATTGGTCCTAGCCTAGTGCACTGTTGGCCCATTATTTACAAGTGGGGCCAATATAGTAGTTTTTTAGCCTACGTAGGTGTTATATTGGCAACAAATATACGCTTCGATATATAATGCCACCTTTCGGCCTATATAGGCCCAATATTTATAAGTGGGGCAAATATAAAAGTTTTTTATCCTATATTGATATTATATAGGTAAAAAATATATGTTTCAATATATAATGCCACTTTTGGGCCAATATAGGACCAATATAATATATAACCCCTTATAAATTTCTATCCGTTCGATGTTTAGAATAATAAGAATAATAAGGCTCAGACACACAAATCTGCATCCTTGTTATCAGGAATAGAAAGATGGGTGTACTAATATTTTACCAGTTCATTCCCATCTCACAGCTAATTTTTCTGCAAAATTTTGGATGAATTGTATAGGTCTAGTTTTTATTAAGAATATTTAAGGACCCTGAAACGTAAAGATCTGAAAAAAATGTGGAGAGTATTTTCGTAAGATTGCAATACTTTCTCTTACAAGAAAAGTAAGAACAAATATTTATAAATGCGGCGAATCTTGGAATTGAAAAGTAGTATTTATTTCCCAAACTTCGTGTCATTTGCGACTTTTGGCAACGCCAAGTAACTGTGGCAACTCTGCTTCAAATACAAAATGCAAATGGCCGGTCAGTGTATGTATACGCGGAAGACGGCAATGACGCCATAAATTCACGTTTTTCGAAGAAAATTGATGTGAAATAAAGTGCTAATATTTGTTGCATTTTGGTAAGTTTTATTTACGTCTAAATTTTGCATTTGCATTTCTAGAACTAGGTACACACTAGATTGTTTTCAAAATATTCACGCCAAGCTGAATATTGCCAGTAAAGAAAGGACGAGATCGGATTTGTTAATGACTTAAGTTTTTAAGCTTTAAATTAATTAGTGTTTCCTTCAGTTATAAACAACTTGTATAAAAACAGGACTTTTTCGCTTTATTAAACTCACATTGGGTACACGATTTATTTCTGCTATAAAATTGATTTTGATATTTATTAAACCCAATATTATACCCTCTTTGGACCAATATAAAATTCAGGTTTACACTTTATTCCAACTTAAAGCATATGGCAGGTTTTAAATGTAATTTGACCCTTTGTCAACATTTCTGAAAATTGATATCTATGTTTTAGTTCATTTCAAAAGAAGAATTTTTTATAATTGCGCCAAAGTTCTAACTCTGCCGGGTATATTAGAAATATGTTGAGGGGTTAATTGGTAAAAAATAACGATTCCTTGTTAATAATTAATTCGTTAATTAATATTGTCTTTAAATGGGTTTTGGGTATGCAAAATTGGAAAATAAGGAGTAAGGGTAAAAAGGGGAGGGGACGAAAGTGAAAATGTATTTAAACAATCGAGTAATATGTAGTTTTATATGCTGTTGGACATTCAAATGCCAATTTGAAATTTTCATAGAAAAAACAGTTATGGAGGCAAATATTTCGAATTTTTTCTTCTAGATGCTTTTCTAATGTATAGAAAGTGTAGTTTAATAAACTAAAATTCAAAACATTTGACCGAGGGCCGAACGAAATTTGAAACATGCCATCTCTTTTGAGTTCAAATCCTACAGGGTGGCCTGTTTACGAGGGACCTCGGTATACCTTTCCATCTCCGTCATAAATTATATGGAAATAAGTTTTATATAAAAGTTATTCGTTTTAAAACGATCTTCAATTTTTTAATACTCTAAGACGACTCAGCTGAGTGTTTTGTTGTTAGATTTATTTGTTTTCATTTATTTAAGGGGCAGTGCGAAGACGATTCAAAGATGTTACGATAAAGATATAAAAATACAGTTTCGTTCTTTTGGCAGGTGTAAAGAACCGTGATAGAGGGCGCAAAATTATCGCAATTGTAGTGTTTATGCTGTTATTTCTCATCGGGTATTTGAAAGAAGTAAAACAACACCACTTTTAGATTAACATTTAGTTTTTATTGCGAGCTGAAGCGCGGGCCGTGCAACTTGGTCAGAGAGAGAGACATTACCATTTTTACAAACTTAAGATCTTATCATTAGAAAAAGACAACATGTGAGAGTGAGAGAGACAGATATAACACTTCCCTACACACTCCCCCCGCAGTGTGAGCGTACATAGCTCACACGAAAAACGAGATATACAATTTATTTATATTAATTTTATATAAACAATAAAAAAAAATGTGCAACGGCCTCGCAAAGAATATAAAATTTATAACATATTATTTAATATAAATATTAGGTTAATACTTGAATACTAACATTGCGGTTTTATTTACTTAATAAACGTAAATGTGAACTAATAAATAAAATGTAATTATAAAATATTATGTAAACTACATACGTACGTTACAAAAAAAATAAAATAAACATTAATGCTAAATATTTTTGGTATCAAAGAATATAATAGTAAATACTCATACAAAATACCATTGAATATACTAAAAATAGTAACAGTACATAATATTTTGAGACATCTTTTATGTGTCTGCAAAATGAACACGTTTCCTCGAATAAGTTCGAAGGACTGGTAAATTTAAATTAAAACTAGGGGAATTTACAGGATTAGGGTTGGCATTTACACAAGGAGAATCTGAATTTACATTTGCCGGAGGCAAAACTGGAGTGATATTTGCCAGAGGTAAAACTGGCGTGACATTTGCCAGAGGCAAAACAGAATTGTCACTTGCCGAAGGTAAATCTGGACTGACATTTGCCAGAGTCAAACCTGGCGTGTCACTGTCGTCACCAATAGTGTACGCTGGTTTCAACAGCTCAACCGAGATGGTCTTGCTTCTGCCATTTACCTCAATCTCAAAAATTCGTTCAGAAATTCTGCGAATTACTTTATGTGGGCCAGTGTATGGTCTTTCCAGACCTTTTTTGGCAACTTTGCGCATAAAAACGTGAGTGCAAGTATGCAAATTTTTGTAATAAAATGGTCTCTTTTTTGATTTATGAGCCACAGGTACCGGACGTGTAAGCCTCATATGAACGAAATTCGTTAATAAAAGTGATGGGATCAGGAGTAAAATCATCCCAAAGAAAAAATTCGCCGGGAAGACGAAGGGTTGTTCCAAACATAAATTCAGCGGGAGACGCCCCTGTGTCGAACCGGACATGCGAACGAAGACCTAAAAGTACAGTTGAAAGAGTGCGGGACCAATCGGAATCGGCATGACACATAATCGCTGCTTTTAAAACGCGGTGCCAACGCTCAATCATACCGTTAGATTGAGGGTGGTACGGAGTTGTTCTGATGCGCTCGCAACCAATTAGTGCCAGAAGTGATTTAAATAACCGAGATTCGAACTGTGATCCCTGATCAGAAGTAATGCATCGAGGAGAACCGTAACGAGAGATCCAGGTATCATAAAAAGTTTTGGCTACAGTTTGAACAGTCATGTCTTTCATTGGCGCAGCCTCAGTCCAACGGGAGAATCGATCGACCATTGTTAGACAATACAAAAATCCTTGTGACGGGGGCAGAGGCCCAACTATGTCAATATGGACTTGGTCGAATCGCCCATCTGGAGTTACAAATTTTTCAGGAATAAGTTTGACATGGCGAGAAATTTTCGATTGTTGACATTCGATACAACACTTGCACCATTTTGTTATATCTCGGTGCATGTTTGGCCAAACGTAACGCTGTCTGATCAAACGATCCGTTACTCTACCACTAGGGTGTGCCGGATTATGACACAAATGAAAAACACGCTTTCTAAGAGTCAAAGGAATGTACGGTCGAATTGTTTTTCTGGAGATGTCACAAAAAATTTCACAAAGATCTGAATCCCACTGAATCTTCTTTAAGTTCAGAGAATGATTAGTGTTGTCAGTTAAATGTTTTAATTGCTCGTCATTTTCTTGAGCTTCCGATAATTCTTTAAGATCAAAATCTAAAGGAAAGTTAAACGCATCAATCCGCGACAGTGTGTCCGCGACAACATTTTTAGAGCCGGAAATATGCTCAATGTGCGTAGAAAATTGCGCTATAAATGACAATTGTCGCGTTTGACGTGGAGAAGCTTTATCGGATCGCTGCATGAATGCATAAGTAAGTGGTTTATGGTCCGTGAGCATATGAAAATTAGAACCTTCTAACAAAAATCTGAAATATTTTATCGATTCATAAATTGCGGTTAACTCGCGATCATATGCGCTATAACGGGTTTGCGCCGGAGTAAACTTACGGGAAAAGAACGCTAATGGTTCCCAAGAGCCATTATTTTCCTGTTCAAGGACAGCACCCATCGCAAAATCGGACGCGTCGGTAACTACACGCAATAGAGCACCAGCTCTAGGATGGACGAGCATTGCGGCATTAGCAAAATCACTTTTGGTTTTTTCAAATGCCTCAATTAACACGTCCGTCCAGACAATTTCGCGCTTATCCCCTTTACGCGAATCAATAAACAAGGAATTGAGGACAGCTTGAGTTTCAGCTGCATGGGGAACATTTCTATGATAAAAATTGATCATGCCAAGATATCGGCGCAGATCAGAAATAATTTTTGGTCTGGGAAATTCCACAATGGACTTGACCTTTTCTGGCATAGGGCGAATGCCCTGACTATTTATACAGTAACCTAGAAATTCTAATTCATTCACTCCCAACACACATTTTTCAACATTCAAGCGAAGCTGAAACTGCTCAAGTCTTTTAAAAATAATACGAAGATGTTTAGAATGTTCTTCAGCAGAAGATGAAGCAATGAGAATATCATCTATATATACAAAAGTGAAATCTAGATCGCCCAAGGCTTTGTTAACATAACGTTGAAACGATTGGCTCGCAATGCGAAGACCGAATGGCATAACCAAATATTCAAATAGGCCGAATGGCGTTATTACAGCCGTTTTTTCTACGTCTTCAGACGCCATAGGGATTTGGTTATAAGCCTTGTGCAAATCTAGTGAAGAAAAGATTGTTTTCCCATGCAAATTTACAGTGCAATCATGTAAGTGAGGAGTTGGATATTTATCGGGTATAGTGACTGCGTTTAAACGTCGATAATCGCCACAAATCCGCCAACTACCATCTTTCTTCTTGACAAGATGAATGGGACTTGCCCAAGGACTGGACGAAGGACGACAAACCCCAGATTCAACTAAAGTCTTAAATTGTGCCTTAGCAGCCACCAGTTTCTCCTGGTTAAGGCGCCTAGCACGTTCTGCTACAGGAGGCCCCGTAGTCAAAATATGATGGAAAACATTATGGTTAGGAGGAGGAGATAAAGAAGAAGTTCCTGTAATTTTAGGAAACTCAGAAATAATCTCTGAAAATTTTGAGTTTGGAGAAAATGCATAAATGGAATGAATTGGCGCTGGTTTCAAGACAGCGAGGGAGAACACATCTGTGGAAGAATCGACCAGACGACGTCGTTTAAAATCCACAGACAACCCGTAAAATGATAAAAGATCCGCACCTATAATGGCGTATGGAACCGAAGCAATGTGAAAATTCCACCGAATTGGCCGTCGTAATCCAAGATCCAATTCACGATATGCCTCTCCGAAAGTGTTAATACACGTGTTGTTTGCAGCAAAGAGCTTTAAATCAACAGTTTTACCCCTGACCTTATCATCAGCAGGTAACAGCGAAATATCCGCCCCGGAATCGATTAAATACATGCCCCCGCCCAAACGGTCACGTACAAAGAGACGTTTTGAGAAACCCGAACTCCCATCGGCCGTCTCCACCCGATGAGGTTCATCTAGTTTTTTTGGTTGTCTTTCCACTCTTGGTGCTTTTCACACCAAGCTCTACAAGACGTGGGATTATCTGGATATAAAGTGTGTGCTGGACACAAGGAAGAGTTACCTTTTTTATTTTTATCGCGATTTCGAGAAAATGAACGCGAACCTCTTTTGTTCACTTTCACTTCCAATTTCTCGACTTTCTTTGTTAAGGCCAAAATGGAACTTTTTATTTCCTTTAAATCAGAATCAGCCGAGGAAGACACAGGAACCTGTTTTGCAATTGCTGCAACATTATATTCAGCACCTAGAGCGCTATCCACGATGCGATCAGCAGCCTCAGCGATCATATTGAGATCAGTAGCTCCCGAGGCAACCAAAATGGCTCTATGAGCCTGCGGAAGTTGATCCAGAAAATCAAAGACGGTTTTCCATCCGTACCTACTTGACCTTTTAATAACTTTCTGAGTTTGGCTTCTTCAGAAACAGCATAAGTGGATATAATCCGTTGCTTAACCTGGTCATAAATGTCGCTAGGAGGAGGGGACAAGGTAATGATGTCTCTCACACAACCTAAAACCTCGACATCTAGAGCTGCAAGAACTGTATCAGCTTTGGTAGCAGAAGACCTTAAATTGGCATTCCTCATGGACACCTCCGCCTGAATAAACCAAAGGGCTGGATCAACCTGAGAAAATGGGGGTAACTTTGGGACACGATAATGGTCTAACCTAGGTACCACCGACGGGGCTGGAGAAGCACCCTGTCTACGAATAGCACCAGCATTCTGAGAAGTCTCTAACCGCTCTAACCGCTCAGTAAATTGCGCTTGAAGCTCCGCAACCAATGCTTCTGCTTTGTTTGCACGAGCAATGGCAGAAGCAAGATCATCATTGGATTCAGCCATTATTGGTGAATAAAAGAGTATTTATTTATAAACAAGGTACCAAATAGTAAAACAAATATAAATAAAATATTGTTACCAATTAATAATACCAGTTAATAACATAAAAATAGTAACTTACCACTGCAAATAATACCAAAAATAGTAAAAATATACAATATTAACTACCAAATATTAAAAATAATATATTATTACCAATAAATACTGGGAAAACTAGGGTTTTATCATGTTAAAACAACAAAAACATTTTTATTATCAAAATACCACTTATGGAAGAAATTGGAGAATGTCTGGCAACATCGCAAAAACACCCGACTTGTTTTCCTCTTCTTTTAATGGTTGACAGTTGACCTACTCCACCGGACCACATCAGGATCAGGTCTTGGATCAGGTCCGTCGAAACGAACACACCATGACATCCGTGACAGAACGGATGACAAGTGACAAAGCGTCATCAATTTAGCGGGAAAAAATACAGCCAAGCAGGAATTTGGGGCAATACTGCAAAAGCCCCACAAAGAAAATGCTAATTAAATACCTGTTATCATAGCCACTAAGCCCTGGAGCCCAAAAATGCTCTTCAAACTTCGCAAATTACGATTTGCCGATCCACACCATGTCGGCTGTCAATCGGCGTCGTTGAGGATTGAAATTCAATCAATGATGAAATTACCAACGTATTCGGTAGTCTGGGGTCACCAATGTTGTGTTTATGCTGTTATTTCTCATCGGGTATTTGAAAGAAGTAAAACAACACCACTTTTAGATTAACATTTAGTTTTTATTGCGAGCTGAAGCGCGGGCCGTGCAACTTGGTCAGAGAGAGAGACATTACCATTTTTACAAACTTAAGATCTTATCATTAGAAAAAGACAACATGTGAGAGTGAGAGAGACAGATATAACACTTCCCTACACAATGTACCAAATACACCATTCAGCACCTAGCGAGAGGAAGAAGAATTAGTAGAAAACGATCTTTGGCAGTTCAAGGGTCTAGTAACTGATGGAATCTCATTTTCATTTTAATGTTTTGTTGATTTTTGTTATTGATTATAAAACTGAAAAATTAAATATGACTTATTTTACTTACAACTCTCTCTTAGGAGTACGTATGGTGTTAACGTCAATTACACGGTGCTACTAAAAAAAATCTGATTGAATTTTTCAAGTGACCTAGTGCTAAGCTTTATTGTAATGGAGCTCGATTGTTAAATTAATATAATGTATAATAAGCGTGTCCGGTTGCCGAAAAACGCTTTTTACAATAAATTGTAAACACATTTTCAAACATGGTTTTAAATTATACTATATATAGTAAAACCTAAAACCATGTATAAAAATTATTTTTTTACACCCTCTCAATTTCTTTTGTTGTTAAAAATCCGTTTTTTCGGACAACAGACATACTAATTACATTATGACAATTTAACAATCGAACACTATTAGAAAAAAGGGCCTATATATATATATATATATATATATATATATATATATATATATATATATATATATATATATATATATATATATATATATATATATATATGTATCAGCCAAATGGAATAAATTCGATAATAAATAAATGGGGGCGTGTTCGGAAAAACGCTTGGACCCGTCGATTGGTATTTTTAGTTGCTCATTTTCTCCAATAAAAACTTTTTATACAGGGTGTGTCCTGTAACAGTGGTCAATGCCAACTTTCTTATTTCAAATGCAACACCCCGGATATTATTTAATTTTTGGATTCTTTAGGAGATTCTAAACATATTTTATGTTCAATGTCCTATACCTATCTTCAACTATTTCGGCAATATTAAGTGTTTTCAAATTTATTGCAAAAATTAAGATTAAAAAAATAAAATTATTTATTTCTTCATAATGTATAAACAAAAGTAAAAAGTTAATTTAGGAACTGTTGAATATGCTCGCCGCGAACGTCTTGGCAAATTCCTAATCTTAAATAGAAATTTCTTCTAACGTTATTTAGCATCTCAGGCGTGACCGATCTAATCGCAAGCGTTATTCGTCTTCTTAAGTCAGCTAAGTCGAGGGGTTTAGTTTTGTATACAACATTTTTAATATGTCCCCATAAGAAAAAGTCTAATGGCGTCAGATCAGGGGATCGCGCTGGCCATTCTATCGATCCTCGTCTCCCTATCCACCGATTTGGAAATATTCCGTTGAGGTACTGCCGGACATTAATTTGGTAATGGGGCGGTGCTCCATCTTGCTGAAACCATATCATATTCGCTGGAACTTGTGGGTTTGCTGGATCCGGATACAAATTTGTCAAAGTTGGCACGACATTATTTTGGAGCAGTGCTAAATAATTATCGCCATTCAAATTGCCGTCAATGAAAAAGGGGCCTATGATATGATCCCTAACAATTCCTGCCCAAACATTAACCTTTTCAGGATATTGAGTCTGTTCTTCGCTGATCCAGTGAGGATTTTCCCTAGACCAATAGCGGCAATTTTGACGATTTACATGACCGTGAATTGTAAAGGTTCACTCATCCGAAAACAAAACATGTTCTAATTGAATAACATTGTTATCTAACATAGCCATCATTTGTTCACAAAAATAAGTTCTCCTATCATAATCGTCTTCCATGAGCTCCTGAGTTGGTATCACTTTATAGGGATGCATCTTATTTTCTTTTAATGTTCGAATAATCGACGAATGGCTAATATCGAACATTGCGGCGGCTTGTCGACTAGAAATATGTGGGTTTTCCTCAAACTCAAGCATAATATCCAATTTAGTATCATCATTTATTGAATTGGCAGCTGCTTTTTTTATCTGCCTCACATGTCCAAGCTCGCGAAACTGCTTTTCTATTTTACTAATTGTCCACTTCCACTTGTGTTCGTGTGTTATCTCCATAACCAATCATTTGTAGAATTGTTATTTTATGCATTTCTGTTAAATGAACCATTTTTCTGATATTAGGTATTATGCAGTTAACGAAATTCAAAAGACTATGACACTGACACTGCCAACTACTGTCTTGCAAAGAGAAAGGCCAGGCATTTTACACAAAAGTAAACAAAACTTAAAAGTAAGCAAAACTGGCTCTTTTTGTTCCATATCAATAAAAAGGAACGCTAAAATGGTTTTTGCTTACATTCTTAATATGAAGACCTAAATGGTAAATAAGTATTGAGTGTGTTGTAGCGAATTTTTGTAATCAAATAAATAGTTCAGTAACCAGAGCCACTTTCATGAATAATAATAAATTCGAAATAAATAAAATAAAAATAAATTTGAAAACACTTAATATTGCCGAAATAGTTGAAGATAGGTATAGGACATTGAACATAAAATATGTTTAGAATCTCCTAAAGAATCCAAAAATTAAATAATATCCGGGGTGTTGCATTTGAAATAAGAAAGTTGGCATTGACCAGGACTGTTGACCACAGGACACACCCTGTATAAAAAGTTTTTATTGGAGAAAATGAGCAACTAAAAATACCAATCGACGGGTCCAAGCGTTTTTCCGAACACGCCCCCATTTATTTATTATCGAATTTATTCCATTTGGCTGATACACACTGTATATATATAGGCAATACAAAAAACAGGTTGAGAGTCAGTATTGGTCCAGGATCAGTTCTTATTATTGGACCCAGATACATTTCATATATTGGAGGTATATTGTGGAACAACATTGGTTCTAACCAGGATGCCAATATATTACAATAATGGGATAATATTTAAATAATCTGACGAAAACTTTCTGAACTAGCCAATATTGGACCAATAAATATGTGCTGCAGGGGATATTTCGTTGTAAATGGTATAAGAACAACATAAATACTTATATTTTGTATCATACTTGTTGTGACATAAGAGAAAAAAAAACAGCCTCTAATAAATAGTTATAGAATATCATCCAATTTTTTTCCTGAAGCAAATTTATTAATTACATTGTTTATATTTACCTTAATACTCTATGGATATGCAAGAGACCCAATTCAACAGGTCGCTCTGGTGTTATAATGTGTCCTAGCCATGTTTTTAGTCGTAATGTTCACGCAAAAATATGTAAATTACACATGAAGTTTGACCAGTCTGGGGGACGGGAAAGGGGTAATTACCTCATTACCCCTCACCGTAAAACCGCCCTTGATTGGCCTGACCCTAAATTTTAGAGTACGAGCCGTCACTGATGGTTACATTCCGTTATATACAAGTTGTTCTAGCTCTATTTATACGCGAAATATCTTTACTGCTGTGTAAGATATAAAAACCTTTTAAGTCAAAATGTTCTACTAAAAAAAACTTCTCTTAGTTATCATTATCTTTATGCATACAGAATGTCTCAAAATTATATTTTCAATGATAACTTCGTTTTTCAAATAGAACACCTTTTATAATATATTTCAATTAAATAGGTCTCTTCTTCTAAAAAGTTATCTTCAATGCTACTGTTATTAATATAGAGACATACTTCGTTGTTACATTATCTATAAAATTGACAATAAATGTGTTATAAGAAGCAATATGTTAGAAAGAAGGAGAGAACAATATAAATGTCAATCAATACGAATACACTACCTCTTATGACAGGATTTTTGGGAATTTTCTCGGTTCTTAAAGACAAAGGCATCAAACCTAATATATTGTTAATCCGAAAGAAGTGGTCCATTTATTGAAACAATATTATATTAAAAAAAGAAAGTTGTATTGTAGCAGTACAATTGTCCTTTGTAATTGTATGCAACGTCATATAGACTTAAAGATTTGTTTGAAAATATTCTTGACGTATTGGCGGTTATAATAATTTTTATAATATAAAAATATTGTAGTTTTCGATAAATAATTTTAATTTAATAATTTAACAATTCGCCGAATTATTTTTATATTCTATAAAATTAAGGTAACCGTTATGAGAGAATAGAGGGCAGATTATAATTCTAGGTAATTTTAACCAATAAATGGCCAAGAAGTATATGTTGTTTTAATCTTAGACATTCTAAGACAAACAGTTTCATATGAAAATGTGAACGTTGTGGTGGATTTCTTAACTTGAGAATATAAGATCCATTTTGTATTCTCTTTACCTTGGATTTCTTGTCCTGACAACATGTAAAGTTTTCAGAGGACAGTTTTCCTTCAAAATGTCATCTTTATAGTACCCATTTATCAAATTTGGGTAAGTTTTTCACCTTCTTATTATTAAATTGATACTAATTATTATTTTTCTCTTATTAATAGTTTTCTTACCAAAAAAACGTAATCGAACATCTATGTTTTGAGATTTTTAAGAATGCAGTGACTAGAGTCATCTCAGCACTAAAGAACTTACTACAACAGTATATTCAGGGTACCAGGGCATGTACCAACCACCTTTGTAGCTAATTTGCACAGGTTAAACTAATGACCTTGCTGCGTAAAACACAACCACAATCCACATGTAGGGACTATCTAGTTAAAAATTGTTTATTCTAGAAAACGCCACTCGGGGGTATAAGGGTTATATCTGAGCGGCCGGCCGTTGGTCGTTAGTCGTTATTTATGTTTTCCCGATGTTGCTGTGATTTTAGATTTGTCGATTATTGTCTTTCATACTATTGGTAGTTTTAATGATTCAATTTTAATAGCTTCTCGGATCGTTCTGGTCTTATAGTGATCTTTATTGGCAATCTGCCTACATCCAGTGAAATTTATTTTGTGGCGGATTTCCTGATGATGTAGGAATAGAGCTGAGTTTGTTTGTCTGTTTCTGATGCCGAGTTTGTGCTCTTCTACCCTCGCTGATATTCGCCTGTTAGTTTGCCCAACGTACATCTTTTCACAGTCCTAGCACGGAATGCTGTATACTCCGTGGTTTTCCAATTTGATTTTGTTTTTTGGGTTGCCAAGTAGTTTACCTATAGTTGTTTGTGGTTTGTGTATTATTTGTATGTTGTGTTTTCTAAGAATTCTTCCGATCTGTTGTGTTTTTTACATATGGTAAAACTACTTGTTGCCTTCCCTGTTTATATTTTTTGTTGTTCATTGTTCGGGAACCCTGTGCATTAATAGCTTTCTCTGGGGTGCGATTTGTGAAGCCAATTTTCTTTAAAACACTAGATATTATTAAGTTCGTTTTGTCTCGTCTGTGTTTCAGTTAATCGCACGGTTCTGGATCTTAAGGTATTGGCGACAGCTTGAATTTGTGCTGCGTGATGATGCGATCTTGCATTTAAATATCTGTTGGTATGTGTTGGTTTTCTGGCGTATTCAAAATATCCGTTATGCAATTTTTTGACCGAACATCTAAAGGTGAAAGTTTTTTTGTTTTCCTCTGTCTCTAAACATAAATTGTATTTCGGATGTACTGAATTTACGTGAGTCAGAAATGTTTCGAGCTCTGTATGTCCATGTTGCCATTGTCATCAACATAACGAATCCATAATTTTGGTTTCACATTTGCTTTTTCAACAGCTCCTTTTTCGAAGTATCTATTTGTTTATACATTTGCCCGTTAAATGAAAAATAAGCATTTTTAAGGTGATGCTCCAAGAGTTGTGTTATATGTACCTGGAAATCCTCGTTCATAGCAATCCTGTCCATTGCTTCGTCGATGGGAATACTGAGGCACAACGACTTGACATCATCTTGATTTGCTGTGATATCGTCTTTTTCAAGAACGATGTCTCGTATAATTCGAGTGAAATGTTCTGAGTAGTAGGAGGTTTAACGGCCATTCGGGCAAATAATTCTGCCTTTGATAAGTTTATTCAGGTATAGGGTCCAAAAATCATGGACCATTATATCGACAAGCCTTTAAGCCTTTTTCATCATCTCTACAGGCACAATTGACGACGTTTCGCTCTTTTGGGGCCAATGCAGCCATATGGTAGAGATGATGGAAACCATTCAACGGCAGTTTGAATATATACGATGAAAATTTAAGGCAGTAAGAAATTAACCCAAAGAGTAAAGAGGTGTCATCTATGGGTATTAGTGTGAGGCTTGTTATTTGAACCTCTAGTAGCAATAAGTAGAAGTATATAGATGTATAAATTAAAAACACAAGGGCGATATGCGTGGGCTTTCAATTTTTTAAAGTCTTGTCGGTATAATGGGCCATGATTTATTTTTGGACCCTATACCTGAATAAGCTTACCAAAGGCAGAATTATTTGTTCGAATGGCCGTTAAACTTCCTACTAATTTACCTTCTTGTTCTTATATATATATATATATATATATATATATATATATATATATATATATATATATTGTAGGGGTTCAATCAGAAGAAAAACAAAAAACTCTGGCTGGAAGTGTGAAGGCTGATTTATTTCATGTGGTTTCACACTCAGAAAATTCTATAAATAACAGTACAAAAAATTAGCCAAGATTTCACAACATATTTCACAACGTCTTAAATTTATACAGCTATTTTTAATTAGAATTTACCTATTTAGATATTCTGAAAAAACAACTTACCTAGTACCAGGCAACAACAGGAAAATTATTGAAAAGCAATAATTGCCTGAACCACGCCAATAGGTTACCAGAATATTTAAGCGTGTACCTATCTCAATCAGGCGTCGTAGAAAGAAAGACGATAGCCTTCGCCCGGTTATTGCTCGGGCCGAGATCGATCGCTAATGTTGCGTTTTTTTTAACAAATTTCTCAGACCAAAAAAATACCACACATATACGATGGTCAAACTTTTGCGTTACAATATTAAATTTAAATACCGGTGGTCTAATTAAATACCTGCTTTGTTTTCTCGTATCGGGCCGTTGCCTGGTCGTTTGTTTTTTTTCCTCTTTTTCTGCGTTTGCAAACAAATACCGGTCGTGGGTGGATATCTAGTTTAAATTCACGCCGGTATAACTCTGGTCTCGAGCCAGTGATTCCCGCTGCCTGAATTATTATATTTAACTTGCGGTTATGGGTTTTTTAACCATCCACTTGCCCAGCGTAGCCTAACGATAACGTGGGAGAAAGTAAAAAAATTGTTGGTGTTTTACTTTATTCGCTTCTGAAATGTACGAGTACAGGAAGGGCAGTGAATAGAAATTTATTAATATTTTGCCTTAACATATATTTTAAAATTATATATTTTGCACTCGACACTATCGGGTTTCTCAACGGGACTTGAAAGTACAAAATATTTTTTCTTTGTGCCCGGCTAGTCTAATTTTAAAAGTGCCTCTTAACGGAGATACAGGGCCCCAAAGAGGTATCCAGCAATTTACTTTTTCGGCTTTAGGTTTTCAACCGACTTGTATATTTTAAAGAAATTTTAATATTTTGTCTACGATCGTGAGATAAGAAGCCATTACTGATTTTAGTTAGGTAATGTTAAATATTACCAACAGAATTAAAGAAAATACGTTTTTTTAAAATGCAGCATTACAAACTATTTATTGTAAATATTAATTATAGTCAAACGCAGTTTTATCGTGCGGGTCATACGATTTATCACCGACAAACTTTTTAAGTTTGTTTTTCTTTTATTACGTGTAATCATATCCTCCGCATATAATCCGGAAGATGAATTAGATAGACCTATGATATTTTCATATGAAAAAAGAGGATAAACATATAAATACCAGCAGTTGCAAACATCTTTGAGCGATGTCACTTCAAAGTCAGATTGACAAGTCAGTGACAAAATGAGTAATAGAAAACAATTTTCGGGTTTAAATCTAATAAAATATTACGAAAATGAAAATTCACATGCCAATATCCAGGAGACAGTAGCAAAAGCTCTGGGAATCGGTATGAGGACTGTGCAGAAAATTGTGCTTGACAAAAAGCATAATTTACTACCGAAGAAGATTAAGAAATGTACACGAAAAAAGTCAAAGACAGAAGACTTAAGTGACAATGTAAAAATGGATGTTCTTAATGCAATTTACGATGTATACACATCAAAAACTAATATAACCCTTCAAATTTTAAAAGAAGCCTTAAAAAATCGAGGCATATTGGAAATTGGACTAAAATGTCAAAATTAATAAAAATGTTAGGTTTTCGATATAAAAAGGACGGTAATCGAAGATTTTTATGCGAGTTGCCACATATAGCAAGTCAGCGTATCCAGTTTTTAAAGAAATACACGGAAAATGTTAATTCAAAGTTTAGAAAGTGGTATTTTTAGACGAGGCTTGGATATTTTCTAATGGAAGTGGTTCGAAATCTTGGCAGGACGAGTCTGTAAAAAGTGTCAAGAGAAAAAAGGGATGTGGGACGGGAAAACAGTTCATCATTTTGAATGCAGGTTCTTCAACAGGATTTCTCCCAGGTGCAAGTTTACTGTTTTCTTCAACATCCAAAAGTATGGACTACCATGATAATATGAACTGTGAACTGTTTGAAAAGTGGTTAAAAGAACAACTGATTCCAAATTTAGATGTTCCATCTTTAATCACTCTGGGCAATGCATCTTCTCATTCAAGAATCTTAAATAAAAAACTTACTTCATCCTGGAAGAAAAGTGATATTTATGACTGGCTAAGAAAACAAAAACAAAATCCTTTACCCAATATGCTGAAACTAGAACTTCTTTTAATGGCAAAATCTATTAAAAAACCAACTATATATGCCGTAGATGAAATATTACGGGAAAATGGACATGAGGTTTGCCGACTGCCATACCATTGCCAGTTTATACGCAATAGAATTAATATGGGCTGGGGCAAAATCATATTACGAAAAACACGAGAACGATGATCTTACATCAGATGAAGTGCAAATTGTTTGCAAAATATTTACTTGATGAATTTGATAAAACTTGCGATGAACTTGCAATAAATATGTTCGGTTTTTGGATACTAGTTGCTTGGTTTTCCTTATTTTCGAGTATTTTTAAAGCAGTCTTCTTTTTGTTTTCTTCCGAAGCCTCAATGTATCCTTCTGCAACTGTATTTGACCGCCATCCCCAGTGCCTCTTTACGGTCAAAATATCCACTCCGGTGTTGGCTAATAGTGATGTAGAAGACCTTCTAAAGCAGTAGCTGGTATATTGTTTTGGATTGTCTATATACTTCCGACTTTCTTTTCAAAAACGTAATTAAATGAGAGTATTTATTAATATCCACATTTTTTCTAATAGACATCACACTCCGCAACATTAAATAGTATGCCCAAAGAGGGGACATATTTTGGCAGAAAGCAGAACTTTTTATAAAGAGTAACTTTTTTCCGTAAAACTACTAATAAAAAAGTTTCCCATATGTAGAGAACTTAAGTAGACACACTGTATATCATCAGGGGCTTCAAGCGTGAACTTATTCACATCTTCCCTGTTAAACACATTCGATTTTTTGGGTCTATAACCATAATTTTTTTCTTTTCAAAAATGCTTGAAGTTTTGGATACTTAGAAATATCTATATTTTCCTCTATAAAAAGGGTGGACTTCAACATCGAATATTCACACCATAATGATGGGGACTTCAATACAGCACTTTTTTCGTCAAAATACGCCAAAAACAAGGTTTCTGAGACTGCAGTAGCCGTCTTGCTTTGTTATCAATTCCTAAAGGATTTATATGCTGCTTCATACCTTTTTTTCGACTTTTCCGGTAGTAGAGATAAACAAGCAATATTCGCCGATTCTTCTATGTCTGAAACATCCATTTTGTTCACACAGAATCAAACAATTCGACTTCTTCAAACTTTTCGCTATGAATTGTCAACTTGACGTTGTTGATAAAATAAAAACTGCTTATGTTGCTCTGGCAACGGATCACGGCTGCCTTCATAATTTAATGACAATGCTGTCGAATGTAATGATAACGAAAATCCAAAAATATATCCAGCATTTTCTTGTAAACATACAGGGAGGGGAAAAATGTTATATACTATATGGGATGTAAGTACATTAACCAGTCTCGAACTCTTGTGCCAGTCCTCGCTATCGCTCGGGCACAAACTCGTCTTCGACTGGTAAATGTTACTTACATCCCTTATAGTATAAATAACTATTATGTAGGCCATAACGACTCACAAAACCATGCTACAGAAGATGTTTTGTATCGTCACGGAAGTCGGGAATGTACTTGCCACTACACTTGTTGGGCTATAATTTTGACAGGAAAACTCATATTTAAATACTTTGGCCATTCTCTTTTAAAAACATTTGTTTCGATAAAACGAACCGTTTTCGAAAAAATCAGGTTAAATAAATGAAATAATAAATCAGAACAGTACAACAAGACACCAGTCGTTTTTATTTCTTTAACAATCTGTCATTCGCAATCTTTTTCAAAATTAAATTATCGAGTTAGCCATTACTTGATGGAAAATCATTATCACTAGTATAATAAAAAAACCAAACTGTTTTTGTTTGGTAATTTGTTTCGATATCTTTTTCCAAAACTAACTCAAGACTGATACTAAAAGTGGAATTTTTAACAATAATAAAAGGGTCAAGTGTTTACCTACTTAAGCTACGCAGACATTAGTTTCAACAGAATGGGGAGCCGTTTAGGTGTGCATTTGATCGTTCAATACAATATTTTTTTCCCTCTTATTAATTCCTAGTAAATAACTTGTAACTCTTATTGGCTGAATGCAACATTTTAAATTCATTGGTGAAATTGTGACTTGTTTCTAGTAAGTGTTTTGCATAATTAGAGTTTGTTTTTTGTTTAATATGTGATGTTTTTTGTTCTTTTATACGTTTATGAAAAGACCTACCCGTTTGACCAATATATACGATTTGGTCCTTATTTGTATTAGACTTGTTATTCTTAATATATCTTCGTAAATTATTATTTGTACAAAAAGCTACTTTATGATTTGTTTTTTTAAGATATTTCCCTATTTTAGGGCTAATTGTTCCCGTATACTGGGTGATTCACGACCCACTGTACATACTTATGTGGTGTATAGGGTATCCCTAGGGTATATCGAAATGGATGTTTAAATTGATTGGGTGGTTTTTATATTTTGGTAAAAATTTGTTCACCCTGTATCTCCTAAACGGCTTAATCCATTTTTTTAAAATTTTGTACACAAACACTCTTGGTATATCATAACTTTTTGACGTTTGAAAAGTATCAAAGTTCCAGGGCCGTATCCAGCCAATTCACATAGGGGAGGGGAGCTAGTTTTGAGACACCCTGTACATCGGAATTCGGTATTTTTGAATTTTTTTCTTAAACTACATTCATTTGTGAACAATAATATGCCACCTTCTTGAATGGCACACTAAAGGTTATGTACGAAATTTAAATCTTTAGATAGTACATACCCATTTTTTTTAGCGGTATCTGTATTAAAGCTTTTAACTAAGTATAAAATTATTTCAATGATTGACTTTAAAAAAAAATTAAAATAACTCTACTAATAAAACACAGCCTTGTCGAATTATTTTTTATTTTTAGTGGCCCAAAAATACCAAAACCTACCCTAACACAATAACGCCTGTCTAACGGTATCTCTACATTTTTGTGCACGCTTTTGTGAGTTGCAATTGAGCGTGGAATCATTTACATTTGAGGTTTTTGTCTAAATGCTTGACTTTTAAAAAAATTAAACTATCTCTACTAATAAACCAGTTAATTTCTGTTTGAGTCTTTTTCGCCTCATCTCTTATCTAATGCTCGAGATCGTGATCATTTATCGGCTACCGTAAAAATTTATCTTTTTTTATTTTTGTTATTGTACTATACAAATTACCTACGTGTAAGAGCTTGTTTTTTTTTTAATTTTTTTACTTACCTTTATTTTTTTCGTAACCTTAAAACCTACAAAAAAATACAAATTCAATAAATTTTAATACCTAAAAATAATAAAGTAAGCCTTGGAATTTAGACAGATAATTTAAAAATGACATTACGTACATACAATTCAATCATTTGTGTTTGACATTGTTAATTAAAGATTTTTTATTTGAATTTTCTCTTTTCAAAAAGTTTGTACGTTTCAATAATTGTAAAAATGCCGTTATTTACAAATGCTGAGTACGCAGACATCGTATTTGTGTACGGAGTTTGTAATGGTAACGGAAGGGCTGCTACAGAAGAATACAGAAGACGATTTCCGGATCGGAGAATTCCAAATCACCAAACGTTTGTCGCAACCTTTAATACATTGCGTAAAAAGGGTAAGTTTCCCTGAACCGATCTTCATGTTGAAAGAGTGAGTGCTAATAACGTGGTCCAAGAAGAGAATATTCTCAACCTTGTGAGAGAAGATCCAACCACAAGCACTAGGCGAATTTCCGCCCAATTAGCGATACCGCAGACAAGAGTATGGAGAACTATAAAAAATGAAAACTTATACCCTTTCCACGTACAAGAGGTACAAAGATTAGAAGAAGGCGACTACTTGCCTAGATTAGCATTTGCTAGGTGGGTAATAAATCATCGAAGAACTATTTTTAGAGCACTATTCACTGATGAAGCCCAATTTACAAGGGACGGAGTCTTTAATTCTAGAAACTCTCATGTATGGGCAGATGAAAACCCTCATTCGTTGCGATTGGCCAATTCTCAACGAAAGTTTTGAGTGAATGTTTGGTGCAGCTTAATAAATAATCATTTAATTGGACCACATATTTTCCCTCAACGACTAACGGCTATGTGTATTTGAACTTTCTACAAAACATTTTACCGGGCTTATTAGAAAATGTAAATTTAAGAGGCATATGGTTTCAACACGATGGGGCACCTGCACATTTTGGAATTGATGTTCGAAATTATCTCAATCAACAATTTGCTGATCGGTAGATTGGACGCGTAGAACCACATCCTTGGCCAGCTAGGTCGCCAGACTTTAATTCAGCCGACTACTTTTTGTGGGGGCATCTAAAACAAAAACTTTACAGTGTTCCAATCGAAACTAGGGATCAATTAATAAATAGGATACATTTTTATTGCGACGAGGTTAGACAAAACCCTCAAATGATTCACCGCTCAATTGCAAAACCTACAAAAGCGTGCACAAAAATGTAGAGACACCGGTGGTATGCATTTTGAAAACATTTTGTAGCTTTTAAGACGTTATTGTGTTAGGATAGATTTTAGTTTTTTTTTGGGCTACTGAAAATAAAAATTAATTCGACAAAGCTGTGTTTTATTAGTAGAGATAGTTTAATTTTTTTTTAAAGTCAATCATTGAAATAATTTTATACTTAGTTAAAAGTTTTAATACAGATACCGCTAAAAAAGGGGTATGTACTATCTAAGATTTAAATTTCGTACATAACCTTTAGTGTGCCATTCAAGATGGTGGCATATTTTTGTTCACAAATGAATGTAGTTTAAGAAAAAAATTCAAAAATACCGAATTCCCATGTACAGGGTGTCTCAAAACTAACCCCCCTCCCCTGTGTGAATTGGCTGGATACGGCCCAGGAACTTTGCTACTTTTTAAACGTCAAAAAGTTATGATATACCAAGAGTGTTTGTGTACAAAATTTTAAACAAATCTCTTAAGCAGTTTAGGAGATACAAATGAACAAATTTTTACAAAATACGAAAATCACCCTGTATCTTGGAAATAAAGCCGAATTAATCAATTTAAATATCCATTTCGATATACCCTAGGGATACCCTATACACCACATAAGTATGTACAGTGGGTCGTGAATCACCCAGTATGTTAATATGTTTATTTATTATACTGCCAAATATTCTGATTGAGTAGGTACACAAGAATTAAGTATTGGAGCATTATTCCAAATCGATGTTTACCCGCTCCCAAAAATGTGTTGAAAGAATTTATAGAAGCTTAAGAAAAACACGTAAAAAGTCAAATAAAATTTAAAAAAAAGCTAAAAGTAGGTAATTTTAGGAAGATTTTGTGGAAAGAGGCCTCCAAGAAGAGCAAGGAATCCTCAGTTTTGGGAGAAAATTTTGGATGAGATTGCTGAAAATTCCTCTAATGATGTAAGAAAGCTGTCGGTCCAAGTTCATGATTATCCGTTTCATTTATCGTGGATTTATGTCATCTTTAGTTGTTTTTTAATAGCATTGTATCTAATTCAAAGTTAGTAAAACTCCCAAGCAACATTTTAAGCCATATTAACCAGCATATTCGAAAAATTAACTCCAATTTAGTAAAATCTACCTTTTTTTGTCTTTAAAAACGTCCTAATTGACATTAAATCTAAGAGGTTTTAACTTTTGGTTGAACAGTGGACATTTACTCCAAAAATTATGTGTTTGAAGTTTCTATACATTTTTAATAGACTTAAGTTCCAAGTTCTTACCTCAAATAATATTTTCATGGTTAACGTTGAAATATGGGTGAAATATTAGATATTTTAGCCTTTTAAATCCTTGTTGGACTGCTAGGCTTTTTTTAGTAAGAAACAAGACCAATTTCAAACCATTTTAATAACTTTGAAGAAAACATTCATAGTTTTTCTGACCTGTAACAAAAGCAGGCCAATTGTTGGTTGCTAAGTAGTTAAAATAATTTCTCCAAAGAAAAATATTCCTGTTATTTCATTAAGGTCACAGAGTGTTTCCCTTCCAAATTGGTAATATAATACATAATACCATACATCAACATTAAATTCTAATCTAAAATGCCAAAACACAAAAGTGAAACAAATAAACAAGGTGTGATTAAACCATATAGGTATTCTTCAGAGTATCATAGAAACATTAAAAAGCTGGCAAAAAGCAATGTCATAAATCATTTGAAAATTTCCTCAACATCAAATGATCGAAACTCTAAACAAAAACAAAATTCACACTCTATGCAATTTTTTCTCCCCTAGATGATGACGATAGATTTTTAATCTGACGTTTCTTTCAATTTTTCTTTTATTTAAAAAAACAAAGTTGATGATAGGAAACGAAACGTCAGATTGAAAATCCAATAACATCAACTTGTATAGCAAGAAAAGAAGCAATGGGGATGTAAAATTTGTATTGTCATATCTTTTCAAATAGAGCCAGAAAAAAATTAAAACGAAATCGGGAAAATTCGGATTTTCCCCAATATCTTAGGAAGTAATAAAATTTTTTTAGAATTCGAAAAATGACGCGGTAGGGTTGAGCAAGGCGCAACTTTGCTCTAATTTAACAATCCTTGTATCTCTTCTAGTTTACGAGATTCCGTTATGTAGTGTGCATTCTTATATGGGACACCGTGTATAATATATGCTGGTAGGTAAAAACGAGAAGAGGTACAAAGGTGACAGGTTCAAACCGTTCTCCGAGATGCTTTTTAAAACGGTCAAATACGGGAGACGTATGACGTCACGGTTCAACAAAGAACAAAATGTTTTCAAAACCTTTCGAACCACTTTAACAAAAAAAAAACGACTTATTGTATTATTGAACTAGCTGGCGAATATCTAGTAAACTCACTGTGTAAACATTACTTCTCAAACTAGTAATATTGACTTGTTCTAAAATCGAAAAAAATATAGATAATAGTGTTAGTAACAATTATTTAAACTTACCTTCCAGGTCAAATTGTACAAAAAAAATAGACTTCGAGGTCGTATTTGGTAGAAATTTTGACTTTAGTTCAACACAACGAACTTAATTCATAATGATAACCCCTCAGTTGAGAAAATTTTTGTATTAGTTAAATGTAGGTTTAAGGACATCATTATTGGAGGCTTGTATATACCTCCCAGTAGTGATGTTGGTAAATACGTAGCACACTGCACAACTGTGGAGTCGTTGCGTCAGGAATATCCAGACACTAAGCTGCTCGTTTTCGGAGATTACAATCTACCAGAAGCCACATGGTATAACGATAACTTAGGGACTCTAGTTAATTGTCCAGTGGGCTCTTCGGCTGTCCACGTAAGTGAATCATTTGGGTTCCTTAATTTATTCCAAAATGTCACCATACCTAACAAACGTAATGTATACCTTGATTTAATTTTTAGCAGTTTTGAATCTTTAGATGTGCGTACATCAGTAGATGCTGTACTCCCAGATAGTCTTCATCATTCTGCCTATGAATTTGTTATAGAAATTGTTCCTTGTAATAATATATTGAAGCAGGATGAAGAGTACTGGGACTTTAGGCAAGCTGATTTTATAGGTTTAAATGGTTTCTTTGCATCGGTGGATTGGGATGGTATGATAAATCACTCTTCTGATGCCAATGCCGCGACAAACACCTTTTACGACATTGTTAATCAGGGGATCCAACTGTTTGTACCGCGCAGACGATTTGTTTCAAGCAATTTTCCAAAGTGGTACTCTACAGAGTTAAAAAAATGCATTGTTGATAAAAAGAGGGTACATAAATTATATAAAGAATCAGGCTTATACCACCATTATTTACACTTCTCCGAGTTAAGAACAACATGTAAAAACCTCACTACTCTATGTTATGCCCAGCATCTTGCGAGAGTTGATGCTGACATAAATACCAATCCGCGCAATTTCTGGTCATTTGTAAATCAAAATCGTTCATCATTTAGTTTGCCATCTACAATGTTTTTGGATGATGTGGGGATTTCAGGGGGTGTAGACATAGCTAATGCTTTTGCAGCATATTTCTCAACTGTTTTTGCTAACCAGAACACTCCTGTACCCGATTATATATCAAATCCTCATGTTAACATAAACTATCGATTGTTTTCAGTATCTGAGATTTTTGAGCAGATCAATGGATTGCCTGATAAATTATCTTCGGGAACGGATGGGATTGCGAACTATCTGCTGAAACGTTGCGTCTGCACCTTGTCTCAGGCTCTCACTATGCTTTTTAATGTTTCATTAAAGTTTGGTCAATTCCCGGATACATTTAAAGAGGGTTTTCTGGTCCCAATCCACAAAACCGGTGATAAGGAAACTATTAAGAATTATCGTAGTGTCTGTATCCAATCTAGTATTCCTAAGTTATTTGATGCACTCATGTATGGGCAGCTTTCGTGGTTATGTAGAGAATTAATCTCAAATTACCAACATGGTTTTGTGTTGGGCAGATCTACGGTCACCAATTTGGCTGTCTATCAGTCGCGTCTGCTGAGCGCCTTGGAGAGGAATGTTCAGGTAGATTCTATCTACACGGATTTCTCCAAGGCGTTTGACAGAGTTAATCACAAGCTACTATTGGCTAAGATTTCAGCTTTGGTTTTCGGTGAACATCTTGTTCAATGGATCGAGAGTTATTTGCAAGGGCGGACGTACAGGGTCAGAGTTGGTGGCTTCAGGTCTAACCCAATCGCAGCCGTCTCGGGGGTGCCTCAAGGCACACACTGCTCTCCCTTATTGTTTAACCTTTTTGTTAATGACGTTTATAATTCTATACTGCTTTCTGATTTTTTGATGTTCGCTGACGATCTTAAAATATTTAAAATGATTGAATCCATTGTCGATTCGGATGCCTTACAGTCGGACCTGGACCGATTTGTGGAGTGGTCGAGAGTAAACGGACTAGCTCTTAACACTGGTAAATGTAGTTACATTAGCTTTTTTAAAGGACAATTAAAATTCAATACATATTATAATATTGCTGGTGCACCTCTGGATAGAGTTAACACAGTGAAAGACCTTGGAGTGATTTTTGATTATCGTCTCTCATTCAGTGACTATATTAATTCAGTGACTGCTAAATCAAGCAAATTGATAGGTTTTATCCAGAGAACCAGCGGAGATTTGTCTGTTAATTCATTAAGACTAATTTATTGTACTCTAGTAAGATCTGTACTAGAATATGCGTCTGTGATATGGTCGCCAAATTATGAAGTTTATAAGTATAGTATAGAAAAAGTTCAAAAAAGATTTCTCAGGCTATGTGCCTATAAATTAAATATTATCATTGTTGATCATAATTATAAACACATCCGTAGTATCCTTAAGTTAGATAAATTAACCAACAGAAGAACTGTTAACGATGTGAGCCTATTGTTTAACCTCTTAAACGGCCGGGTGAGATGTCCAGCTCTTCTACGGCTGATTAACTTGCATGTACCATATAGATCGCTTAGAAGAACTGAACTTTTTTATATTGAACACCATAATACCAATTTTGGTTTCCATTCACCTATTACAAGGGCAATGAGATTTGCGAATCAGCATGAAGAGCTTGACTTTTTTTCATCTGGCTTGAATTATGTAAAAAGAAAAGCCTTACATATTTTGAGTATGTCACTGTGATGTGATTGGCTCATCGCCACATAAAGCGGACTTTCTGTTTAAATAGATCTCAAATAGTTTCTAAGTAAACATAGATACATAGTACTTTTGTAATAAAATGGGATGTACCCGTAAAATTTGCAAATAAATAAATAAATAAACACAGATTTACCTTGAGGTTCACTACTAGTGGGAAATGTAACTTCAAAGGCGAAAATGCCGAGGGCGCTATGTTTGTTGAAATTCGCATAAGACAAATTTTATTTTCTTTTTTTGTGCAAATTAGGGAAGGTACAAGATGGAAAATTAATTAAAGACAAATATTTGTAAATGTACGGGGTGACTTCGTATAAACTGGCACCCCTCGTAACTTTTTTATTTTTTGTCGTACAAAAGAAATAAAAATACTGACATTCAGAGGATTTTTTTTTACGTTGTAAATCTGCATTGTAATTCCCAGTAACCTTTCATATATACGAGGAACGACAAAAAATACAATTTTCTTTAAATTTCCTGTAAATTTTTGCCTAAAATGAAAGATCTTTTTTTTCTGATTCCAAATATATAATACAAGTTGACATTTGGTTTAGCCGTTTTCGAGTTATTTAAATTTAAAAATCAATTTTCATTATAGACTGTAAAATTACTAGCCATAAAATAGCAGCTTTTTGAGCAGTTGGCTATGGAAATAAACAATATTAACAAATGTTTCTGAAATAACTTTGACATTTAAATCACTGTTAATAGAACTAAATCAATTCTTTTTGATATATTTTTTAAATGGTTTATTCTGTGGCAGAAAAACGAGAAATTGTTTGTTTGTATGCTGAAAATAATTATAATGCTTCTGCAACGCGACGTGCTTACATGGCAAATCATCCCGATGGTCCGATTCCCTCAAGATCGACAATCCAGAATATTTTCACCAAATTTAGAACAACGTCAGATTTGCAAAGAAAGAAAAGGGAATTAAACAATAATACGGAAAATCACGGTTTAAATATTGCTTCGCATCACGTAGAAAATCCGAGTCAGTCACTGCGAACTACTTCCAAGGAAATGCGGGCCCGTTACGGAGTAAAAAGAACTTCACGTGAATATATTAGGAAGGTTTTAAAGAAATATAAATATCATACTGTTCAAAAATTAACTCAAATGTATAAGAATCAACGACTCAATTTCTGCAACTTTATGTTAAATAGAATAAATAACGAGACACTTTTTTAAAAATATATTATGGACCGATGAGTCAAGCTTTTCAACTAGTGGATTACCAAATCGACAAAATTTTCGTCACTGGGCACAAGAAAATCCCCAAAATTTACAAGGGAAGTTGATTCAAGGTAGGAGAACAGTTAATGTGTGGTGCGGCCTGCTGAAGAATAGGGTAACAGGGCCCTATTTTTTCGAAGGAACATTAACTGGACCAATATATCAACAATTTCTGGAAACTCATCTGCAGGAAATGTTAGAAAACTTACCGTTAAGGCAGTAGGTATATGAACATAATTTTTCAACATGACCGTGCCCCACCACATGTGGTACGTGACGTGAAGACTTTTTTGGATGAGAATAACAACGAGTGGATTGGAAGAAATGGAATTATTTCGTGGCCTTCAAATAGTCCAGATCTAACTCCCATGGATATTTTTTTGTGGGGGGTATATTAAAAACAAAATATATAAACGTGATCTGGACAACGTTGAAGATATAAAATATTTTATAACACAGGAAATAAGACATTTAAATGAAAGAAATGGTCATTTTATAGAGAACACAATTAAGCACTTGCGAAACGTTTATCACGAATGTGTAGATAATCAGGGGGGAAATATTCATTCTGATTGATTTGTTTTGTGTTATTTGGTTCATCTGTGTAGTTTGCAGTAAAATATATTGTTAATAAATTGTTGTTTACATTCAGTTTTTAATTCGCTGTTTTATTATAATGCCTAGGTATGCAGTAATTTGACATCTGACAGAACATACACTGCCGGGCATAAAATTAGGGTCACCTTGTACTTTCAAATTAATTTAGAAATTTTTATTTTTTGTTGTTGTTTTTTTGTTGTAACATAGTTTCCTAACTTGTGCGATGATTTTGTCGTGATTGCTTAAATAAAAAAAAGTTTTTGTTGTTTTTTTTTTGAAGTTTATAAAAAATAAGAAAAAATACAATTTCAATTTATGTGCTCTAAATGAAAACTACAATTTTTTTAAGAACTTCAGTAGCGAGTATTTCCTCCTCTGGCAGTGATAACAGCTTGCAAACGACGAGGCATGCTTCGAATTAGATTTTGGATCACATCCTGCGGAATATTGTTCCATTCCTGCACCAATATGTCGCAAAGCTCTCTAGAATTTCCTGGGGCCGGCACATGTCTCCGTAAACGTCTCCCCATCTCATCCCAAACATGCTCAATGGCATTTAAGTCTGGGCTGCGAGGAGGCCAAACAAATCGCGTTATTCCAACCTCGTCAAGATAAGAAGTAACTAACCGAGCAGTGTGGGGCCGTGCATTGTCATGCATGAGGGTTGCGTCTTCACCAAGAATAACCATAAACGGTACAACGTGGTCTTCTAAAACCTCTGTCAGGTACCTATGTGCGTTCAACGTCCCATTCTGGATAAAGACTAACTCCGTGCGAGCTTCAAAAGATATACCTCCCCACGCTCGGCAATACACGCTTGAGCATATCTCTCGCCTTGTCGTCGCCACACTCTTACACGTCTATCTGAGCCTGTCAGACAAAATCGCGATTCATCGGAAAACAACACGCGACTCCAATCCTCTATTGTCCAAGCCAAATGTTCTCTTGCAAAATTCAATCTTGCAATCCGGTGTTCACGAGAAAGCGGCGGGCCAGTAGCTCTAGTTCGAGAAGATAATCCAGCAGCATGAAGTCGCCTCCTAACCGTCCACTCACTTATGTTTACATTTCTCACTTCTTGAAGATGATTTCGAAGGGAAACTGCCGTGACCGTTCGAATTAGAAATGACAAAGCGGTCATCTCTAGCCGTTGTACTCCTTCCTCGTCCTGAACCAGGTCTTCGAGTGAGGAAACCAGTCTGTTCGTACCGTTGAAATACTCGTTGCACACTAGAAAGACTTACACCAACATTTCTCGCAGTTTCACGCTGACCGCGGCCATCTTCTATAGCCGCCACAATTCGCGCCGCAACAACAGGATTTATGGCCATTTCAATACGCTTACTGCAATAGCAATACTATACAAACAATTTGCAATAGACAGATAAAGCCACTGAAACGAAAAGTATGCTGTTAATGATTTTTATGAATTTCGGTCAAGGACCCTTTTTTTTCCAAACGCCTATCAAAACAACAAACATTTTTTTTTATTCAAGCAATCACGACAAAATCATCACAAAAAGTTAGGAAACTATGTTACAACAAAAAAACAACAACAAAAAATAAAAATTATTAAATTAATTTTAAAGTACAGGGTGACCCTAATTTTATGCCCGGCAGTGTATGTTTATATTGTTTATTTCCATAGCCAACTGCTCAAAAAGCTGATATTTTATAGCCAGTAATTTTACAGTCTATAATGATGATTTTTAAACTTAAATAACTCGAAAACGGCTAAACCAAATGTCAACTTATATTATATATTTGGGATCAGAAAAAAAAGATCTTTCATTGTAGGCAAAAATTTACGGGGCATTCCATTAAAAAAAAATGTACTTTTTGTCGTTCCTCGTATATATGAAAAGTTACTAGGAATTACGATGCAGATTTATAACGTAAAAATATCCTCTGTATGTCAGTATTTTTATCTTTTTTGTACGACAAAAAATACAAAAGTTACGGGGGGTGCCAGTTTATATGAAGTCACCCGGTACAGTTTCTAAAACTCTTGGATCATAATCTGCGGAAAAATTAAATTTTTTTCCTAACCTAAAAAAGTTCAAATTATACTTTTTTTCAATAAAAAAAGCCATATTAAACGAAAAAATTTCAGGCGCAAATAACTTCCTACCAGGAGTAGCCGAGAAGGTACATTTTTAAGTTCCTTATGTTAGAGCGTATATGTCCGGTGATTTAGTTGTTTATTTTTTTCGCAGGCAGACATCTTTACTTTGATATGAACTTGAATGTTCAATCTGTTCATTTTTTATGCCGTGTTCCTTGTTTGATATATTAATAAAATAGCAAAATATATTTTCTTTCTCTTTTCACCACGTGAATGGATGTTAGAAAGAGCATTTTGTGGAATAAACGTCGAAAAAATGTCTGCTATAGTCCCACATTCTGACCTACTTAAGGAATAAATTCCCTTTAACCTCGAGAGACATAATTACTAAGGGACCTTTTTTTGACTTCCAAGCGACCGTTGTTTTATTCTCTAAATAGGGAAAAAGACAGGAAATCGTCGGATATTTTGACCAATATTAAATTGGTCGAAGGCTTTGTTGCAAGTCAAATTGACCACATTTTGACTAAAAATGTTCGTTGGGCTCCCTCATTAACAAACAATTCGCTCGCAACATGTTTTCACACAAAATCCCATACTAAATAAAGATAAACATCCCCAATCCCCAAACTCCGTCCCCCGAAAATGTATGTAAAATAGCCCCAAAATATGCACACTTCATTCCTCCATACACTGTTTCTCGCAGGTTTGACTTCATTGTGTTACATATTTAATAATTCGCAGACCGGAATAGCATTTCGTTTTTCAGACGGCATCACAACAGAAAGAGACTGAAAAAACCCCGGTCGAGGGATGAAGCGTCCCTTATAAATCACAACCTCGGAACATTTGCTGGAATTTTTATTTGCTGTTCACGTCTAACAACGGCGGGCGTAAATCTTCTATCCGTTTTTTATCTTGCTCTTCGTCGTAATAATATGTCTAGGCTCAGGAATATAATAGGATTTTTTTTTTATAAATGCCTATAAGTAAACTGGTTCGAGAATGATTGTTTAAGGGCTTCTAAACGACTACGAAAATCCATCCAAAAAATAATCCAGGAAATTGGTTGGTATCTACTTGCTTATTTTAAATGGAACACCCTGCATTTTATGATATTTTTGGATTCTACGGAGAATTTTAATGCTATTTTATGTAGCATGTCCTATACCTAGGTTCAAGCGTTCTTAAGATATTTGACCTTGAACCGAAAATGAGCCTTCGGGGTACCAAATTTTAAAATCTCATATTTTTGTAAGTTTTGAAGATATAATCTTCATATTTTCCAGACGATCGGTAAATAATCTTAGGTTTCTATTTTTTTATTGAATTTGTCTATTTTTATACAGGGTGTCCTAAATTCAGCGGCAAACATTCACATTTTCAAAGCCGCTAAAGTCCGTTTTCTTAAATGGGACACCTTATAACTTTATGCACTATCAAATGTAGAATTTAATTTTCTATCGAACTGTATTAAGGTTCCCTATACCTATTCGTAACCATTTTCGAAATAATTGGGTTTTATAAAAATATCGTATGTATTTGCTTAAATGTTTACATGTTCCAATGGTGAGACATGGAAAAACAATTGAGATCCAATATCCAATATGACAGATGATTAGTATGCGTTATTTATCGAAAGCTGTCAGTGATAAACTAAATCTTCTAAATCGAAATGGAAGAATACTCAAACGCTGATATTCTCAATCTATTTTATATTCATGGAGAATGTTATAAAATTTTGGAGAGAACGTGTAGCGTGATTTGCCGCTAATGAACAAGTCAAAATTCAAGAGGATTGAAACGAACTTTTTGCGTTTTGGCAAGGTTAAAGTTACAAAAAATGCCGAGGATAACGTAATAAACACATTAGCTTATTTCCACGCAAACCCACAAAGTTCAATACCGTCTGCAGAAAACGATTTGGGAATTTCTTCTTCATTTGTCCAAAGAATCTTGAGCCAACATCATATGCACCCTTATTCCTTCCAAAACGTGCAAGCCTCGAGACCTGGTGATGACGTCCGACGAGTAGAATTTTGCGAATTCGTGTTTTTGAAAATTCAAGAGGACCCTCAATTCCTTTCAAAAATATTTTGGACCGATGAAGCGAAATTTTCTAGAGAAGGAATAACAAATAGAAGAAACGAACATTTCTGGGCAAGAGAGGTTTAGCTTCAATGTTTTCGGTATAGTATTAAATGATTAGGTGCGGTACTGTATTTATGAAGACAATTTAAACAGTGATAAGTATTTGGAAATTCTACGAGGGACGGTTTCTGAATTTATAGAAGAAATTCCTATTGGTGAGCTGCAAAATTATTGGTGTCAATTAGATGGGGCACCAGCACATAATTCCGCTGCAGTTTCTCCCTCCAATTATCTCGAATTTTTGAAGATCGCTGGATTGGTCCCAATAACCCTTGGAGATGGCCCCCGCGATCGCCTGATTTAACACCCCTAGACTTTTATTTATGGGGATTTATCAAAGGTAAGGTCTATGCTTTCCCAGTAAATAACCAACAAGATTTACTGGACAGGATACAGGAAACAGCTTTTGCCGAATTAGAAAACGGACAAATTCAACGGGCCACAACAACTGTACAAAGAAGAATTGAAATATGTCTTCAAATGAACGGACAGCATATAGAACATTTGTTATAATTCAATTTTATTATTTTATTTATTTATTGTTGATTGTTAGATTGTTATAATTTTTAAGTTCACTAAAACAAGTTTAGAACAGTCTCGAATTTAGTACATATGGTTAAAAATAATGTAAACAACTTATTACATTTTTTATAACTTTAACATTTCCGAAACGAAAAAATTTCGTTTCAATCCTCTTCAATTTTCTCTTGTTCATTGGCGATAAATGAGGATGTTTTTCATTAAAAACATGGCACGTTCTCTCCAATATTTTGTAACATTTTCTGAGAATATAAAATAAATTGAGAATATCAGCTTTTGAGTGTTATTTAATTTTAATTTAAAAGTTTCAAATCAGCTGTCATGTTGAATAGAAAAGCACAACAATTGTTTTTCCATGGCTTACTACGGGAAAGTGTAAGCATTTAGCAAATACATATGATAGTTTAATAAAAACCTGATTATTTCGAAAATGGTTACGAATAGGTATAGGGAACCTTAATACAGTTCGATAGAAAATTAAATTCTACATTTGATAGTGCATAAAGTTATAGGGTGTCCTATTTAAGAAAACGGACTTTAGCGGCTTTAAAAATGTGAATGTTTGCCGCTGAATTTAGGACACCCTGTATAAAAATAGACAAATTCAATAAAAAAAATAGAAACCTAAGATTATTTACCGATCGTCTGCAAAATATGAAGATTATATCTTCAAAACTTACAAAAATATGAGATTTTAAAATTTGGTACCCCGAAGGCTCATTTTTGGTTCAAGGTCAAGTATCTTAAGAACGCTTGAACCTAGGTATAGGACATGCTACATAAAATAGCATTAAAATTCTCCGTAGAATCCAAAAATGTCATAAAATACAGGGTGTTCCTTTTAAAATAAGCAAGTTGATACAAAATATTTCAAAAAAAGAAGTACCCCTCGACCTTACCTTAATCCCAAAATTTGAAATTTTTATCTAAATGGCATCATCAAAAACTTTTAATGAACGGGTTGCGTGAATAATATATATATATATATATATATATATATATATATATATATATATATATATATATATATATATATATATATATATATATATATATATATATATATATATATATATATATATATATATATATATATATATATATATATATATATATATATATATATATATATATATATATATATATATATATATATATATATATATATATATATATACACAGGGTTTCCCAAAAGAACTGGAATGGTCAAATATCTCGGTAACGGATTAGCATATCGTTATAAAAGTTGGTATAGGGGGATTATCAATAGTGTTAGATCTAAAAATAACTTTCACAATGTTGCCAGTTTTATAGTTTTTTTCGACAAACTTCTCAACTAATTTTCTTTAAATACATTGTTGATTTTTGCTCATACTGTTGACCAAACCTAAGTGCTTTCAATCCTAGAATAACAAATTTTTCTTCTGAAATTTTTAAAAGATATGGTAAGACCGTATTTTCATTGCAAAAGAAACGGAATAGGTCGCCCAGTTTTTGGCTAGTCTTTATATTTCATGTTTGTGGGAATCTTTTTATTGTTAGAAAAACTGTAGATTTTTTAATTTTTTTCTCTGGATGTAAAGCATTAAATAATTTACAAACTTCTTGAAAGCTTTTTATTTTATCATCGTAACCACAACAGATTAATCTTTAATCCGTTCAGCTTTACTTAACCAAAAACCATTTTATCTTAATAACGATTTAAGTAACTTTCAAAATGTTATGACAGATGGTTGACAACAATAATAATTGTTGATTAGCTATTTCCAAAAAGCCACTTTATATTATATACTTCATGGTTCTAACAAAGTTGAAAGCTCTATCTGAAAAACTATAAAACCGGCAACACTGTAAATATTAATTTTAGATCCAGCACTATTGATAACTTCCCTATGGCAAATTTTATAACGATATGTTAATCTGTAATCGAGATATTTGACCGCTCCTGTTCTTTTGAATGAAAATGCGGACTTGCCATATCTTTTAAAATTTCCAGACAAAAATTTGATATTATAGGACTGAAAACACTTTGGTTTGGTGAACATTATAAGCGAAAAACAATCATAGTATTACATTTAAAAAAATAAAGTTGAGAGCTCTATATGAAAAACTATAAAACCGGCAACACTGTAAATATTATTTTTAGATCCAGCACCATTGATAACCTTCCTATGGCAAATTTTATAACGATATATTAATCTGTATCGTATTGATCGTTCTTGTTCTTTTGAATGAAAATGCGGACTTGCCATATCTTTTAAAATTTCCAGACAAAAAATTTGATATTCTAGGATTGAAAATACTTTGGTTTGGTGAACATTATAAGCGAAAAACAATCATAGTATTACATTTAAAAAAATAAAGTTGAGAGCTCTATCTGAAAAACTATAAAACCGGCAACACTGTAAATATTATTCTTAGATCCAGCGCTATTGATAACCTTCCTAAGGCAAATTTTATAACGATATATTATCTGTAATCGAGATATTTGATCGTTGTTGTTCTTTGGAATGAAAATGCGGACTTGCCATATCTTTTAAAATTTCCAGACAAAAAATTTGATATTCTAGGATTGAAAACACTTTGGTTTGGTGAACATTATAAGCGAAAAACAATCATAGTATTACATTTAAAAAAATAAAGTTGGAAGCTCTATCTGAAAAACTATAAAACCGGCAACACTGTAAATATTATTCTTAGATCCAGCACTATTGATAACCTTCCTAAGGCAAATTTTATAACGATATATTAATCTGTAATCGAGATATTTGATCGTTGTTGTTCTTTTGAATGAAAATGCGGACTTGCCATATCTTTTAAAATTTCCAGAGAAAAAATTTGATATTCTAGGATTGAAAACACTTTGGTTTGGTGAACATTATAGGCGAAAAACAATCATAGTATTACATTTAAAAAAATAAAGTTGGAAGCTCTATCTGAAAAACTATAAAACCGGCAACACTGTAAATATTATTTTTAGATCCCCTTCCTATGGCAAATTTTATAACGATATATTAATCTGTAATCGAGATATTTGATCGTTCCTGTTCTTTTGAATGAAAATGCGGACTTGCCATATCTTTTAAAATTTCCAGACAAAAAATTTGATATTCTAGGATTGAAAACACTTTGGTTTGGTGAACGTTATAAGCGAAAAACAATCATAGTATTACATTTAAAAAAATAAAGTTGGGAGCTCTATCTGAAAAACTATAAAACCGGCAACACTGTAAATATTATTCTTAGATCCAGCACTATTGATTACCTTCCTAAGGCAAATTTTATAACGATATATTAATCTGTAATCGAGATATTTGATCGTTGTTGTTCTTTTGAATGAAAATGCGGACTTGCCATATCTTTTAAAATTTCCAGACAAAAAATTTGATATTCTAGGATTGAAAACACTTTGGTTTGGTGAACATTATAAGCGAAAAACAATCATAGTGTTACATTTAAAAAAATAAAGTTGAGAGCTCTATCTGAAAAACTATAAAACCGGCAACACTGTAAATATTATTTTTAGATCCAGCACCATTGATAACCTTCCTATGGCAAATTTTATAAAGATACATTAATCTGTATCGTATTGATCGTTGTTGTTCTTTTGAATGAAAATGCGGACTTGCCATATCTTTTAAAATTTCTAGATAAAAAATTTGATATTCTAGGATTGAAAACACTTTGGTTTGGTGAACATTATAAGCGAAAAACAATCATAGTATTACATTTAAAAAAATAAAGTTGAGAGCTCTATCTGAAAAACTATAAAACCGGCAACACTGTAAATATTATTTTTAGATCCAGCACTATTCATAACCTTCCTATGGCAAATTTTATAACGATATATTAATCTGTAATCGAGATATTTGATCGTTCTTGTTCTTTTGAATGAAAACGCGGACTTGCCATATCTTTTAAAATTTCCAGACAAAAAATTTGATATTCTAGGATTGAAAATACTTTGGTTTGGTGAACATTATAAGCGAAAAACAATCATAGTATTACATTTAAAAAAATAAAGTTGAGAGCTCTATCTGAAAAACTATAAAACCGGCAGCACTGTTAATATTATTTTTAGATCCAGCACTATTCATAACCTCGCTATGGCAAATTTTATAACGATATATTAATCTGTAATCGAGATATTTGATTGTTCTTGTTCTTTTGAATGAAAATGCGGACTTGCCATATCTTTTAAAATTTCCAGACAAAAAATTTGATATTCCAGGATTGAAAACACTTTGGTTTGGTGAACATTATAAGCGAAAAACAATCATAGTATTACATTTAAAAAAATAAAGTTGAGAGCTCTATCTGAAAAACTATAAAACCGGCAACACTGTAAATATTATTTTTAGATCCAGCACTATTCATAACCTTCCTATGGCAAATTTTATAACGATATATTAATCTGTAATCGAGATATTTGATCGTTCCTGTTCTTTTGAATGAAAATGCGGACTTGCCATATCTTTTAAAATTTCCAGACAAAAATTTGATATTCTAGGATTGAAAACACTTTGGTTTGGTGAACGTTATAAGCGAAAAACAATCATAGTATTACATTTAAAAAAATAAAATTGAGAGCTCTATCTGAAAAACTATAAAACCGGCAACACTGTAAATATTAATTTTAGATCCAGCACTATTGATAACCTTCCTATGGCAAATTTTATAACGATATATTAATCTGTAATCGAGATATTTGATCGTTCTTGTTCTTTTGAATGAAAATGCGGACTTGCCATATCTTTTAAAATTTCCAGACAAAAAATTTGATATTCTATGATTGAAAACACTTTGGTTTGGTGAACATTATAAGCGAAAAACAATTATAGTATTACATTTAAAAAAATAAAGTTAAGAGCTCTATCTGAAAAACTATAAAACCGGCAACACTGTAAATATTATTTTTAGATCCAGCCCTATTGATAACCTTCCTATGGCAAATTTTATAACGATATATTAATCTTCAATCGAGATATTTGATTGTTCTTGTTCTTTTGAATGAAAATGCGGACTTGCCATATCTTTTAAAAATTCCAGACCAAAAATTTGATATCCTAGGATTGAAAACACTTTGGTTTGGTGAACGTTATAAGCGAAAAACATTCATAGTATTACATTTAAAAAAATAAAGTTGGAAGCTCTATCGGAAAAACTATAAAACCGGCAACACCGTAAATACTATTTTTAGATCCAGCACTATTGATAACCTCCCTATGGCAAATTTTATAACGATATATATCTGTAATCGAGATATTTGATTGTTCTTGTTCTTTTGAATGAAAATGCGGACTTGCCATATCTTTTAAAATTTCCAGACAAAAAATTTGATATTCTATGATTGAAAACTCTTTGGTTTGGTGAACATTATAAGCGAAGAACAATCATAGTATTACATTTAAAAAAATAAAGTAGAGAGCTCTATCTGAAAACTATAAAACCGGCAACACTGTAAATATTATTTTTAGATCCAGCACTATTGATAACCTTCCTATGGCAAATTTTATAACGATATATTAATCTGTAATCGAGATATTTGATCGTTCTTGTTCTTTTGAATGAAAATGCGGACTTGCCATATCTTTTAAAATTTCCAGACAAAAAATTTGATATTCTATGATTGAAAACACTTTGGTTTGGTCAACATTATAAGCGAAAAACAATTATTTAAAAAAATAAAGTTGAGAGCTCTATCGGAAAAACTATAATAACTGGCAACGCTGTAAATATTATTTTTAGATCCAGCACTATTGATAACCTTCCTATGGCAAATTTTATAACGATATATTAATCTGTAATCGAGATATTTGATCGTTCTTGTTCTTTTGAATGAAAATGCGGACTTGCCATATCTTTTAAAATTTCCAGACAAAAAATTTGATATTCTATGATTGAAAACACTTTGGTTTGGTGAACATTATAAGCGAAAAACAATTATAGTATTACATTTAAAAAAATAAAGTTAAGAGCTCTATCTGAAAAACTATAAAACCGGCAACACTGTAAATATTATTTTTAGATCCAGCCCTATTGATAACCTTCCTATGGCAAATTTTATAACGATATATTAATCTTCAATCGAGATATTTGATTGTTCTTGTTCTTTTGAATGAAAATGCGGACTTGCCATATCTTTTAAAATTTCCAGACAAAAAATTTGATATTCTAGGATTGAAAACACTTTGGTTTGGTGAACGTTATAAGCGAAAAACATTCATAGTATTACATTTAAAAAAATAAAGTTGGAAGCTCTATCTGAAAAACTATAAAATCGGCAACACTGTAAATATTAGTTTTAGATCCAGCACTATTGATAAACTCCCTATGGCAAATTTTATAACGATATATTAATCTGTAATCGAGATATTTGATAGTTCTTGTTCTTTTGAATGAAAATGCGGACTTGCCATATCTTTTAAAATTTCCAGACAAAAAATTTGATATTCTATGATTGAAAACTCTTTGGTTTGGTGAACATTATAAGCGAAAAACAATCATAGTATTACATTTAAAAAAATAAAGTTGAGAGCTCTATCTGAAAACTATAAAACCGGCAACACTGTAAATATTATTTTTAGATCCAGCACTATTGATAACCTTCCTATGGCAAATTTTATAACGATATATTAATCTGTAATCGAGATATTTGATCGTTCTTGTTCTTTTGAATGAAAATGCGGACTTGCCATATCTTTTAAATTTAAAATTTCCAGACAAAAAATTTGATATCCTAGGATTGAAAACACTTTGGTTTGGTGAATTGAGTTCAAATTTTCGTCAAAAATTAAGAGTCATATGAGGATGGCCTGGTAATAGTTTGGAAAAAATGCAATATGGCAATGCAATGTTAAAAAAATTATTACTAAAAAATTAATTATCCAATTTACCTCAGATTTTGCACAAAAAATCAAGTGTTACATAAGAATGAACTGGTAACATTTTGATATGAATCCATGATGACAAAATTGCGTCCTAATAAAGTATTTAAAAAAATCAACCTGAAAATATTATTTATTAAATTATTTTAAATTTTTGTACTGGAATTAAGTGAGATATAGAGATAAATTGGCGTAATTATACCCAAAAGTCAAGTGTGGCATAGGTAGAAAGAATCTGGTAAAATACTGGTAGGAATCCAATATGATAGAACCAAATGGCGCCCAATAAAAATCTTTGAAAAGATCGTATATGTAGCACATATATTCTGAACTAAATGAGGTCACACCTAACAAATGGGAAAAAAGTCACCACTATGGAAGTTACTGGCAAAGGAAATTTACCGAATTTTTCTACAGGCGTGCGAAAAATTTTATTTTCAATACAGATTTCAGTGTGGAAAATTTGTTCTTCAGCACTAGTATGGAAAAATTATAGCATTGGCGCGTTTAAGGCATTTACCCAGCGTTAAGTAATAACCAGGTTAGATTTGTTGTGATTAACAACCCGTTGAATATCCATCGCGATCCACAGCAATCCGGTTGAGTTGTAGCTCCAGAACGGAAGATGCGTTAATCGATATTCAAATTGAAAACAACGTTATATTTTTGTGCTTTCACCAAATTCATTCTTTGTGAACGTGCCCCATAAAACATATTATTATCGTTTGCAATTACTTTATTAATTACCTCATAAAACTTACCTATATAATTACTATCTATGTATTTAAGTCATGTAATTTTTGTTGATTGTCTAAGAAAGGCGACGTCAAACTTTTACTAAGTATGGGCGTGTTGATCCTAAGCGAATCAAGTAAATACTCAAAGATACGTCTTTTTTTCTTCTAGATACTGGTTTAAAAATCAGCTCGGTCCGTGTTATGGGTGAATTTTGAGAAATTTTTGAATTGTGGCGTGCACGAATTCTGTTTGCCATTCTCTGGCCCTCTGGTATCGGTTAAATATATAATAAAAACGGGATAAAAACGATTAAATATATCAAATATTCCATCTTTGTTCTGCAAGACATAGATACCTAGTTTCGAGAATGCATTATTTTTCCATTGGCCATTGAATTTACCACTTTTTCAAGTTGGCCAGGCTGTGCCAGCTGTGAAGTTTTGACTGACTTGTCATAATACGCAGCTTGACAGGGTCACAGTGTTTTCGACTATCTCTTGATCTATCTATAGTAAATGCTTTGAGGAGTGTTGAAAACGGATATACGTCCCGAAAAGTATAGAAGTGTAGGGATTCCTAACGAAACAAAGTTATAAAAAGTATTTTATATACGAAATGAAGGTCGTTATAACCAGTGGCGGCTGTTCAGGTGAAGTAGGTGAAGTGCTACTTCACCAGGAAAAATAAACAAGCAAACATCTAACTGTATTTATTGTCTATATCTTAAACTTTTAGTATTTACATTCATTTATTCACCTACTTGGTAAAAAATAAACTGTACAGTTCGACTGCGGTACCGTTCGGTTGTGCTTTGTTTTGCGTTCCTCGCAGTCGAGCTGCTTCGCAGTTCGTGTGTTTGTTCTGTTTTGTTTTCGCTGTGTATTTTTGTTTCGAATTTTTCATTTTCTAAATATGGCTGAATACAAGTGTGACAATTGCCGTAAAGAGTTTTGAGAGAAAGACAAATACAATAAACTTCGTTGTAGTGGCGAGTGTAAATGATCTTTTTGCATGAATTGCACGGGCCTTGATAAGGCTACCACAAAAATCTTGATATTACAAAAATCAACCCACCTCCGATTTTTCTGCGCCCTGTGCGACTCCCCTAGTTTGAAATATCTCAACGATAAAATCACAAAGGTATCTCAAAATTTGATTCCACATGAACTTTTTGATTCAGTCGCAAACCGTGTATCCCAATTGTCAAGTAGTGTACCGACAATTTCTGAAATGTATGACATTTTAGTGAAGAGTGAATCCAGGTGGGATCTCATGGAGAAAAAAATTGACGATATCCATAATCTCTCGAGGGAGTTTTCCGCTTACAAACCAGATATGTTATTAAAGTCTCTAAGGGATATGGAACAGAATATTTTCAATATTTCCCAAATCCTCTTCAACAATGCCGAAGAAGTGATAAAAATCCAAGTACAGGACTCCTCTTCAATTGAATTAAAAGCAGGTATTGCTAACATTAAGAGCAACCTAACTTGTGTAACTGACTTGGTAAAAAGTTATACTCCAAATATGAAAGCCAACATAAGTGTAAGCATATCAAAAATACATACCCTACCACCATACCCTTGCCTACACCAACTATGGAAACTACCTGCTCCACCGCCTCTACACAAACTGAGGTAACACCTACGGATATTCCCAGTACTACTGAAGGCTCCAGCAAGCTGGCTTGTAATAATACACAACGGTGGCACTATGTAGTCGTAAGAAATCTTCCTGCAGGGTTTACGCCTAGTTCACTACGTTAAGGAAAAGCTTGGGACTACAGAGTTTATTCGATGCTACCACCTAATCAATCATATCTCAAATATTGATTTTAAAATTGGAACTCAGTCAAAAAAGTCAGCTGAAAAGCTTTAGACAGCAATCTATGGCCACATGGCGTAGTAATAAAACGGTCAGCTGTATCCGAACTTACAGAAAAATCTACACCGAACCTCCCACCTCCCTCCACACCGAAAAAACTGCCCACCAACTCGAGCTCCGTCAGTTCACTGGTTGTCTCCTCTCCAATTTCTCAAAAGGGCACTATAATATCTTCTGACAAAGAGGCCATTGCTGCCTGCAAAGCAAATGTCTTGTTGAGCGACAACTGCTACAGTCTTTCCAAGAAAGCTCCTACTGACCAAGAACCTATTTTTGATCCAATGTCTCCCCCAACAGTGAAGCTTACGCGAACCGAAAAAAGTTCTGATAACCGTTTCCTCATGTCTAGACTAAGAGAACCAGCCATTTTAAAGGCCTTCAAGTTATATCTCGCCTTCCTGCACGACCAACCTGCGCCAATTCACTTTGAAGGGTTTACAAATACAAGCATCAGGCTGTTTTTGGCTTCTGAAGGTATTCCTATAGATTATAGAACCCTACATAAGATATATTTCGATTTTCATGCTGCTTACGGATTTAACGCAGCAGAAGTGGAAGCGGATCTTGCAGCCTATGGATCCTACATATCTTCGGAGAGATCGATCCATCTTCAGAGGACCAGAGAATGCCATAAAAACTATTTTACCAGCAATTTTCCCAAAAAAAATTTTTAGAAAACAGGACGTGTCCTGAGGAACTAGATTCCTCAAAACTTCCTGTTGTTACTAGTCTTAATATGGTTCTAATTAATATTGCTTCTCTAAGAAATAAAACTGACGAGTTGTACCTATTTCTGGAAGAATTGGAGTTCCCCCAACTTGTTGCAATTACTGAGCACTGGCTGAATCTAAACGAACCCTTTTATATTGAGAGGTATACCACAATAGCTAGATATGACAGAAAAAACTCAGCTCATGGGGGAACACTGATTCTATCCCTAAATGGAGATTTCATGTCGGTATCTAAATATGATCATTTGTTAGCGGATAGCTCTTTTGAATTCTCTATGGTATATAATCAAAACCTTGATCTTTATGTAATTTGTATTTATAGATCACCAAACTCTGATGCACAATCATTTTTAAATAGCCTGGTAAGTTTGCTAGACAGTCTACCGATTAAAGGTAAAAAATTCTATGCGGGGACTTTAATATTGACTATGCTACTGTTTGTGCCATCCAGAAATATCTAATTTCTATATTCGACTCTTTCGGTCTTTCAATGCATGTATCCTTGCCAACTAGAATTTCAAAAAACTCTTCTTCTATCATCGATTACATGGCGTCTGATTTTTCTCCATCAGAGGTGCAATCACAGGTCTATAACTCAGGTCTTTCCGATCACGAGGCGGTAATTTCCAGGTTTAGTTTACCTATTAGACCTTTACCAAGATCTCGCCATCGGGGCAGAATTTTCTCGGCCGCAAATTTCTCAGTATTTCATAATATTTGCTTTAACACCAGTTGGAATTTTGAATCTGATAATGTCAACACAAACTTCAGAACTTTTTTAAATAAAACTTTAAGTGCTTTTAACAAGGCCTTCCCGCTTAAGAATATCAAACCTAAGCGGCATAAACCGTGGACCACGAAAGGAATACGAATTTCTGCTAAAAATATGCGCTCGCTCTCATATATAAAAAAATTCACCGACTCCTTTCTTATTCTCGACTATATCTCTAATTATAGGAGGATCTACATTACTCTTATTAACTCAGCAAAAAATTACAGTAGCGAAAACGTCTAACAAACTCTAATAACGTTTCAAAAGAAACCTGGTCCATCATCAATAACCTCAGAAACAAATCAAACCCTGTGACTCAGATCTTGCCAGGGGCTAATGATCTAAATGATTATTTTATTAATGTAAGCAAAAATGTTACCTCTAGTATCTCGCCAAGTTTGGACCCTCTTTCGTTTCTCCCTCCTTCAAAAAATTTAGCTGATAGCTTTTTCTTAAGTCCCGTTAGCAACACTGAACTATTGAAGGTAATACATAATATCAAAAGTAAATCTTCGTGTAGCACTGATGGCCTATCAATTAGAATATTCCTGAACTTGCCACTCCCAGTCATAGAGGCCCTTACAACATTAATAAATGAGTCCTTTATAAAAGGTGTATTCCCTGATTGCCTTAAAACAGCTATAATTATTCCACTTCATAAAGGCGGCGAGAAAACTAACTCTTGCAATTATCGCCCAATTGCACTACTACCAGTGCTATCAAAAATCATCGAAAGGCTACTGAAGAACCGTCTTATGCCATTTCTCCTGAAACATCAGATAATATCCCCGGAGCAGTTCGGATTTCTACCCAACAAGTGCACCAGTGACGCCATGTTCACGTTGCTTAGAGGCGTCTACTTATCTCTCAATAACAACCACCCAACTGCCTCAGTTTTTTGTGACTATGCGAAAGCCTTTGATTGTGTTAGTCATGAAATTCTGATAAACAAACTAAATTTTTATGGAATTCGTGGTACTTCTTTAAATTGTTTCAAATCTTATCTTGGGAAAAGGCAACAACTTGTAAGGGCTAATGGTTCCGATTCTGATTGTAAGTTGATTACAAGTGGAGTCCCTGAAGGTTCAGTCTTGGGACCTATTCTTTTTTTGTTATACATTAATGATATCACGAACCTTAAAATTAATGGAAGAATCTCCCTTTTTGCTGATGAAGAATCTCCCTTTTTGCTGATGACACAAGCATAACATGGAGTGATTTTGATACAACGTCTTTACACTCTAGTATCTCCAAAGACTTGGTTATAATTAAGGCTTGGTCCGATTCCAATATGCTTTGTTTTAACGTCGATAAAACGGTGGCGTTATCTTATAAGGGAACTTTACAACCACTTCAGGTACATAACAGCAATATTGAATACGTAGAGTCGGTTAAATTCCTGGGTTTAAATATAAATAACAACCTAAAATGGTCTAATCATATTGACACCTTAACTAAAAAACTTTCTACCGCCTGCTTCGCCATTCGATCAGTTTCAAAAGAACTAGACGTTCCTTCTGCCAGACTTACTTATTTCTCTTTATTTGAATCCCACCTCCGCTATGGCTTCCCTTTTGGGGCTGCTGTACCACCGAGCAATTTCGTAGTATTTTTATGCTTCAAAAGAGAGCCATTCGTTATTTGTTTGGTCTAAATAATAGAGCTCACTGCCAATACTATTTCAAAAAACATGAAATATTAACACTTCCTGCATTATTTATTTTGGAAACGGTATGTTTGCTGAGAAAACATATAAACACCCTCCCAGAAAGGCCACAACATGTATACCCTACCAGAAACTCTAGGCATGATATTTATCTTCCCATTCCTTCCACAGAATTAATAAAAAAATCAATTATTTACAACGCCATAAAACTTTACAACAATCTGCCAGTACATTTAAAATCTATCCCTATGCTTGCACAATTTCGAAAAAACACCAAAGCATACCTCATTGAGAGACCATTTTACAGCGTTAATGATTTTTTTTTCAGTGAGTATGTCTCTTTAAATTGTCATTAAACTCGCTTGTTTACTTAAATCTTTTGTGAGTCATGTCCTAACTCGTAGCATAGAATTTTGTAAATCATTATTTAGGGAAAAGAACTGTCGAACATTCACTTAAAACTTAATTATTTTTGGTAGGTATTGGATTAAAAACAATTTAATTCTTTTTGTATACTACATTCTACACTAGTTCAATATACCTTCTGTTTAACATCACAATTATTTGTATAACTATAATAACATAGAGTTTAAGGTCGCATAGTTGCAATTTTGATTTCAATGTCATCGAAATTATTCACCTCGTACATGTGTGTTTGTTTACTTTTATAAGGTTATCATGATTCATTTACTGTTTGCAATGTTATGTTATATTCTAACGTGTGTTTTACGATTTGGTAAATTGATAATTTACATTTTAAAAAAAAAACACTGACCTGTCGAAATTATTTTCGATTAATGTTTTGATATGTCTTATTTTTAGGTATATTTTGCTTTGTCCATAAAACTGTAAAATTTTTCTGCGGCAATAAAGCATACTTTTGTTTTGTTTTGTTTGTTTTGTACTTGGTAAAAAATAAACTGTACATCTCGAATAAATATTTTACTTGACCGTTGGCGTCTTTTTAAAACTTTCAATCAATTGAACTTTTATATAACAACTATAACAGTGGCTTTGACTTTGCTGGAGGTGCTATGTTTAGTTTACGATTTTCCTACTATGTTGCTATGACATTACGTATCCGATGACTTCGAGCCCAGCGCCATACAACGCTTTCGGTGAATTGCAGGCGCAGTACACTACACCCACGTGTCGTTCAGTTTGCGGTGGTTGTTTACTTTTATTTTCGCGGATTTCGCTGCAACCGGTGAGTTCCTTTGCAGTTAACTTGACTGTTTTGTGTTATATTTATTTATGGTGTTGTTACAACTTCAAATTCGAAGTTAGTAAGTGTGATTGTTCAAGACTGGAATAAATTAAAAGACGTCTTTGAATTTATTACAAACTGTGACAAATCTGATGAAAAATCAATCCGCCTTGCGAAAGGATTTTTAGGTGAGATGAACGATTGTGAAATCACGTTTCTGGCATTAGTGTTTAATGACATTTTCTCAATCACGGACATAGTATTTGACGTTCTTCAAAAACAATCGCTTGACATTCATTTTTGCATATCCAATATAAAACGCTGTCGTGAGACGCTCTGTAAAAAAAGAAATGAACATTTTTTTAATACCGTGTTTGATAAAGCAAATTCTATTACAGAAATAAATTATTACAAACGTGAGCTTGTTAAGCTTTCACCTGAAGAAATTAGGGCTAAGTATAGCACCCTTTTTTATGAAATATTGGACCATATTTTAACGGAAATGACACTAAGAATTCAAGACTGTGAAAAACTTACATTTTCATGTCTGGCAAGTTCTGCTAAATTTTCCGAATATAGTTTAAATTTTCCGACTGGCCCGTTTGAAAATTTGTTACAGTTATATGGGGAAATATTTTCAAAAAGTCAGCGACTTAATAATGAGCTTGGTCTTATTTTTGCCAGTGAGAGTAATTGGAATATATCGCTGCAAGAGCAAGTGAAAAAAATTAATAAAAATAAATATACTTTACCGAAGCATATAAATTGTTTTCCCTAATTTTGACAATACCGTCGACAAGTGCTTCAGTGGAAAGAAGTTTTTCTTGCTTCAAATGTGTAAAAATTTATTTAAGAAATACGATATCTCAAGAAAGACTTACTGCTCTTGGCAATGTTTCAATTCAAAAGGAATTTCTGGAGGAGATTAGGGCAACTCATCCATTTTATGGGGATGTTATAAATAAATTTGCTGCTATGAAGGATAGGAGAATTGATTTAGTATACAAAATTTAGGTAAGTCGTAAATAATATTCTACGCCCTCCACGTATAAAAAAATTCTGGAAAAAAATTATATTTTCTTGCTTCATTTGCACTTCACTTACTTTTTCACCCTCGAGCCGCCACTGGTTATAACACAAAATAATAAATACATGGATGGTGTGGAAACTTAAAAATATGTATATGTATCTATTAATTATTAAGGGATATATCCCTTTTAGGTAATAGTAAGCAATGTTCGTTTTTTTTTTAGTATATTTAGTAACGGCTAGTAAAGTAATTTCGAAATAACTGCTTCCTTCGATATACGCAGGACTTGGAATTAATTATATTCTTATTAAAATTCCCATGCGGTGTTGGGTGTTTAAAATGTCGCTGACTTTATGATGTTATAAAGTTGGGTATGTGTTATATATGTATATACGGGGTGTTAAAGCAACCCCGTTCAGAGTAGTGGCATTTAGGACTTTATATTCTGGGATGTACTTACTTTTTATATATTCTCCACCACTTCTGGGAAATGTATTTTTCAAATTTTTTTTTTTTATATAGGCAAAGTCGAACTTCTTCTTAATCTATTGTTGATTATATTGATAAATATATCCCAGCCATCTAAAAATTTTTTACTTCATCCTTGTCCAAATAAATATTTATCTTGAAAGATGTAAACCAGTTAAGTGTTCATTTTCGCCGGTTTATTGCCAAAGCACCTTATTTATCTGGCAAACATAACTGCTTAAAAAATAATCGCAATATTTTACCTTCCCGATTACGCCTCAGGCGAGTACACCATTATCTCGCGAAAAGAAATTTAATCAAATCTGCCTCAGCAGGATTTCGGTTGCCGCAGGTTGGTTCGTTCCTGTTTTTTTTATTTATTACCGACATGTGAATAAACCGGGATATTGAAAGAAACCGGTGTCAGAGTTTGGGCATTCCTGGTCCGTTCTCTGGGAAATGCGAATTATATTCATATATTTTTTGACACGCTTGAATACTTAAAGTAAACGCTTACTTTACCAGAAACTTGGACAAATTAAACATGGCGCGAAATTCTTACATTTTCAGGCACCACTCGTATCCCAACTATTTGAAAAGTGTTTCTTATATGACTTTGTCCGTAGAATTTAGAATAAATATACGGAGTCAGGTCAAAAAGTTATCGGACCCTACTTTATTTTTTTAGAAGGTAAACCCTGTACATTATTCTTTAAATTTATTAAGAATATTATTGGCTTTCCAAAAATATATTCATGCAGTTATTTTGAAAAGAAGCTTAAAAATTTGAGTTTTTCTAAATTTTTATTGTATTCAATTAGTAGGTAGTAGAATTTTGCTAAAATGTATTAAAAAAAATTCATGTAAGTAATTATTATACTACTGTTGTAATACTATCAAACTTAATTCAATTTTTTTTTAATTCTCAACTCTTAATTATTTATTAGAGCATTTTATCTTAATTATGATAAAATTATTGAATTTTACCCAAAACAAAATAATAATTATCTATCTTACTTAAAACTTCAGTTAGGAAAAACAAAAAAGAAACCGAATTTTGAAAAAAAAAGTTTTCAAAGAGTTTTTTGATATATGTAAAAAAAGCACTCTATTTACAAGAAACATATATGAAAAAAAAAAAAAAACCTTAATAAGTCAAAATATGTTTCTCGTTAAAATACTGAAGTTATCCAGGGACTGAAGAAAAAAGAATGTTTTTATTTAAAAGCTGACAAAGGAAATAAGGTTGTTATACTAGACAAAACAGATTATCTTGAAAGAGTAGACCATTTGATTCAGACTGGTCCTTACGATTTAATTGAGAAGATCCCGTTATCAAAAATGTTAACAGAAGTAAAAAATACCTTTAAACAGTGTAAAAACCTTGTGTCCGATAAACTAAAATTTAAACTAAAACATAATAACCCACAGTTATTTAAACTGTATTGTCTTCCCAAAATCCATAAACCTGGGAAATTCATGAGACGTATTGTTTCAGCTGTTGGATCACCAACGTACAATATTTCAAAATGGTTAGTAGAAGAATTCAGCAGATTAAATATCTCGTACGATAACTTTGAGATTACTAACTCGTTAGAATTCTTAGATAAAATTAAGAATGTTCACTTAAAAGAAGGTGAAATTTTAATATCTTTTGATGTAAGCTCATTGTTTCCTAGTGTACCCATATCACTAGCTTTAGAGTACCTAAAGGAACTATTTGAATTCAATAATTTGAAGACAAAAATTATTTGCTTCTCACAAAATCATGTATGAATCAAAATTTTTTTCGGTTTAACAATAAATATTATAAACAACTTGAGGGAACTGCGATGGGCAATTGCTTATCTCCGTTCCTTGCAAATTTGTTTATGGGTAGATTAGAAACCCAGTTCAAAAAAGAACTCAAGTATTTCCCGAGGGTGTGGTATAGATACGTAGATTTAGTAGCATGGTAGTGTGGTATGGATACTTTAGATTTTTGATACTAAAACAGAAAATTTGGACACTTTCTTAGAAACATTAAACAATAAATATCCTTCTATTAATTTTACGTACGAAAAGGAGAACAATGGGCAGTTACCTTTTCTCGACACGTTAGTTATTAGAAATAAGGATAAATTAGAATTTGATATTTATAGGAAATTTACTAATCCTGATAGGTATATAACATCCGACTCATTTCATTGCCGTCAACACAAAATGGCAGCATTTCATTTCTTAACTCACAGATTAGTCAATTTTCCATTAAGTAAAGAACGTTTTAACAATGAAATGAATCGGATTAAAAATATAGCTAAAGTAATGGATATAATGGTAATTTTGTATATAAATTAGTAAATAGACATAAGCATAAGAAAATGTTAAAAGATGCCACTACTCTTCAAGCACCTGAGGCTCCCAATAAGTTCATAGTAATCCCATATGATCCCAGATATACGAGAGGTCTAGAAAAAGTATTTAAAAACGTAGGTTTTAGAGTAGCCTACAAAACGAAGAACAGTTTGAAACATCTCCTTGGAAACCCTAAAGACAAAGTCAACTTAAAGGAGAGGAGTGGTATCTATGAAATTAGCTGTAATGACTGCGATCTAAAATATGTTGGGCAAACTAAACGCTCCGTAAACATTTGTTTTAAAGAACACATGGCACATTTAAGATACGGAAGAACAGAAAAGTCAAGCGTTCCCCAACATGCTTTAGAAAACAATCACCAAATAGGAATAAATAATCTTAAGTTGATTAAAAATGTATCTAATAATAGATCATCGGATGCATTTGAGAGTATAGAAATAGTTAAATGTGGTAAGAAAGCGCTAAATAAAGACAGAGAGCCTATTCCCTATAGTCCTCTCTATTGTTTACTTGACAACGGTGCAGTCGGGCGCAACCAAGTGTGACCACATTTACCTATAAATAGTCTCGGTTAGGATAAGTTACTTTAGTTTATATCATCTGCTGATGATGCTAACTTGGTTACCGAAACGCGCGTCCAGAACGTAACAAGTTGTGGTTAGAATTCTTGTATTTTGAACAAACGAATGCAATTTTTCTGATATATGTTTATGAAATAGAAACACAAAAAACACAATAATATTGCGTTTGACTATTTTTTTTTGAAAAAAAAAACTAATAGTGAAACAAAAAAAAACTAAATTAGTCTAATTTGTGCAAGATGGATTTAAAATGACAGGTTACTATATTATAAAACACTCGAAAGCCTATGAAAATTAAACTCAACGGATTTTTAAATGATTTTAGGATATATTAATTTTTGGAAAATTTATGATGAATATGGCCGTCATACTTTTAAAACCAATTGTTCATTCCTGAGATCTCGTTAAAATAGTTAAGCTCTAAGATTAATTTTTATGGACAGTTCATAATGCCTCTAGTACAACAACTCCTTTATTTAGGATTCATACAGCAATATGGTTTTAAGGTTGACCGAAAAATGTTCCATCATAAACCCTTTTTACTTTATGGGTAATATGATGTGGCCAATTGGCTGTAAAAACAGAGAGGATGCAAGTCGACGTTTGCGATAGATGACAGGGTGGCGATCAATATTTTCATTTTTGTTATCCGTATTTATTTACAATTAAATATTTTAAGTTGCGTAAATTTAGCTGCAACTTTTGACACTGTTTCAAAGTAAATTTTAAATGCACGTATAGATAGATGTCCTATCCAGATAGATAGATATATATCGTTTATTTATAGAAAACCAAAGAATCCCCGTCATGAGTTTTAAAGCTGTTCAAACGATAGAGAACGGAAAACTGCGCTTAGTTATTATCCCGGGGGCATGGGAGGACAAGGGTGTTTCGTGATGGCTTGAATGAAAAGAACAAACTCATTACGGGATAGAAATAAATGGGAAAAAATTCCTTGCGTAGTGAAAAGAAAGTTTACAACATTGAAAGAAGCAGAAAAGAGTTAAAGTTAAGAGGAAAATTAGGGCCATTACCTTTCAATGATTCAAACAAAAATGCTTTTTCGTTGACTAAACAAAATATACTACTGAAGAAATATAGCTTTATGATGGTTGTATCGAGTACATATATAAGATTCTTTAAAACCATTTTGAATATTTTGCGTCAACGTTACAACCTAAGTATCTTAAAGAGGTTCGAGCAATAAACAGCTATAACAAAGGCAATTTAATGACTCCAATAGGGCTTACTTAAAACTAATTTTTTATTGGTTTTATGAGTAGGTTTTATGGTTAATGTTAAAACCTTATATTAAGATCATTTTACCTTAAGGGTCATTTGGTTTGCCTTAAAGCGTCCTTAGAACACCACTGTTACGTAGAATTATCTCAAAGTCTGCATAAAGCTTCCTGGAAACCATTAATATTTCTTAGGTATCCTAACCATAGCGCTCAAAATACGTAACCTTTATAAATATAATTCCGAATCTTTTTGTGGATTTCTCATTAGAGTGTATGAACCAAACCAACATATCATATTCATAATTTTCGTAGACTATTATTATTTTAAAAAAAGTAAATTAATATAGTATATAGTTAAATAGAAACATCAAAAATATTTCATTAAGAATCAAAAAGTGACAAAATAACGCAAAGTTTTTTATATATATATATATAAAATATAGAATATATATATATATGGGCTTGTTTTTATTTATATATATATATATATATATATATATATATATATATATATATATATATATATATATGTTTGTATATATATAGAAGATAACAGAAATTTCAATTTCTGTGCGGTTCTTGGTCGTAAAAAGTTATACAACACACAATATTCTAACTAAATTCAAGATTTTTGGAAATGTATAAAATAACTTTACCAAGAAGCGGAGGTCAAGGTTTGTGAATGACGAAACTACAAATGAAGTAATGCTCTCTGTGATAGAAGACCCTAAAAAGTCCCTACGCAAAAGGTCAGCAACACTGCCAAATAACGTAGGTAAAGATACAGTTTCAAAAATATTGAAAGGAAACAGTTTTCGACCTCACAAACCAAAATGTATACATACATTGAGACCAGGAGACTTTGAGCGAAGGTTCGTGCTGTCTGATACAAGGGGAGCTAGAAGATGATCCTTTTATGGCAAGACGCATTATTTTCACCGATGAAGCAACGTGTACTTCCAATGGGACTGTAAGTTCGCAAAACTGTCGTTGGAGTGACGTTAATCCTAATTTTGTTATACAAACTCGTGATCAGTATTCATTCAAAACAAATGTGTGGTGCGGAATTTATAAAGATAGAGTACTGGACCAGTTTTTTTTCGATATAATTTAAATAGTCAACGCTACTTGGATTTTCTAAATATTTACTTGTAGGATTTTATTCATGAACTACCCATAAGTGAGAGGTTCCAAATATGGTACCAGCAGGATGGCGCACCATGCCACGGAGCAAGGGATGTAAGACAATACTTAAATTTTTTCTTTAATGTACGAGTAATCGACAGGTATTCTGATATTTTCTGGCCAGCTAGATCTCCGGACTTGAACCCTCTTGATTATTTCTTTTGGGGCTACTTAAAAGAGAAAGTGTATCTAAATAGGCCATTTCAGAATGTTGACCATTTGGAGAGGATAATTAGGGAAGAGATACAGGCCATAACGCCTGCCATGATTAGAATCGTTTTAAGAGAATTTTCTGTAAGATCGGTTACCTGTATGGAAAGAGATGGTGGATATGTTGAGGCAAATGTGCAGTGACGGAACACTTAGTTTTTATTGTTAATTAAGTTATTTACATGTAATGTTTATTAGAATTAAAATTAGTGAAGTTATTTTCTACATTTCCAAAAGTCTTGAATTTAGTTAGAATATTCCCCACTGTTGTGGAATGTATAATTTTATCGGAGTGTCTGTTGTTAAAAATGTCTGCAGCTTCTCGAAATGTTTTATAATTTTTTCTGACAATTAAAATTATTTCAATTCTATCTTCTTTGCTTAATTTCAGCGGCATTTCTTTTTACTATAATATTCAAACTGATGTTTCAATAAAGTAACACAATATTGTGGTTGACAATGGCAGTGACAATGCCATTATCAACAATCGATAAAAAAGGAAATTTTGCTGGTATGTAGGTAGGAACAAAAGTAAGAAAATGAACTTACCAGTAAGAAGCCAAAGTTTTACATTCCCTTAAAAGTGATTTCAGATAGGAAGCAACGAATCTAGTGCTAGATATGTTTTTTTATTCTAAGTAAGATTTTGTATTACATTTTGCTATAAAATAAAAATTAAAGGTACTTTTCTTTTGAGTCAATTTCGATTTTTTGGAATTTTTGACCACTCTGTATATGCAATCTCAAGTTTGAATATTTTAATATTATTTTGGTAGAAAGCAGAACTTTTTATAAAGAGTAACTTTTTTCCGTAAAACTACTAATAAAAAAGTTTCCCATATGTAGAGATCTTAAGTAGACATTTTCTCCTTTTTGATAAGTTACCAGATAACTGGGATACGAGAGGTGCCAGAAATTGCAACATTGTCGAAAACGCTCTGTATCTCAAAAACCAAAAGGGCTATGAAAATTCTGCTGGCGCCATCTTTCTTTAACTAAGGGATAGTTCTCCAAATCCAGGTGAATCTATGGATTTCTCGGGTTTGAAAAATCCGTTGGTAGTTTTCATTTTATTGTTTCTACATAGTTCGATCAGCCTCCCGCCGTTGTTATTTTGATGTTTTTCTCCATATAGACCAGATATCCTGTCACTGATGTTTGCTCCCGTTTAGCTGTTAAAATCGCCGAGTAATACCAAATCTTTCAATCTTCATGAAGAAGAAATCATTCCTTACTTTAACACGTTCATCGCCTAAAATGAAATATTCCTAGTTATACCCCTTTGCGTAATATTTAAGTTGGCTCTTATATTCTTGCTGGTTGTTTCATATTTTTATTTTTTAATTGCTTGTACTTAGATTAGTATTGAGACTCCCTTTTTTGCTCGTTGATGTTTGAACACACCGCTGTGTAGTCTTTAAATATTTCTATGCCTTCTCCTTTCTTCTTAGTTTTAGTTGGTACAATTATATTACTTTTATAGTCTGAATTACAGATAAAACTTCCTGTGTTTTCTGCCTGATTCCTTGTACGTTCCATGTATTCATATTTATGCTGCTGCAAAATGCATTTGTTATTTTTTCCGTTCATATTTCCGAGAATTTTGTTAGGGTTTTTGGTAATATAAAATCTTTTTACAAGAGCCAGGGAGCCGGTGTGACCCCTAACTTGTAAGGCCAGGTAGTTCTGGATCAAGGCTTTCCTCCTCTAGACAATTGGTTTTCCTGGACTTCAAAGAGTGTGTCTCCCTTTTTGGTTCATCTACATTCCAGACCGCTGAGCTCGTTTTAACCTCCTCTGCTCTGTTATTCATTGGCCACTTCACCTGTATTCTAGGTATGAGCCCTTACAAGGTGCTATCATCTAGACCAGATGAATCCTGATTTTTGGTGTTACTCCTTTATTCCTCTTCCTTCCTTTAACTCTTCTGTGATGAGGTCCCAGGCTAGCGACTGGTGTTGCTCTGTTGTTCTAACTCTTTTACATCTTGATTTATTTTCGTGGAGGAATTTATATTAAAAAATTATATTCCCTCTACCAAAAATCAGTCATTTTGATTTATTTTGTAGTTAGAGTCTAAATTGTACCCAGTAGGCTGGTTTTTTTTTAGTTTAAATTTATTTGTAGATGCGATAGTTTTTATTGACAACAGTAACAGACTAAAAATGAGACTTCCGGCACACACCGCACACAGAAGATATTTTTTATAAATTTCTAAATTTTGTTTTAAGAAGCTAGACATTAGACTTATTCCGAGTGTCCTAGTTATCGTAAGAACTATTAAGACGACAAAGGTGTTTGTTCTTATGAAAATAAGTTAACAATTTAAGTAAATAAACTGAATGGACAGTGAGAATTTTATTTTTGCGTTCCCCTACACGACATTGAGTGTGGCATAGCAAAAATAATCCAAACAACCCTTTCCTATGCCACAAATATTCTATTGATGCCGGAGGACAAAGGCATAGTAAACACTTAGAAGGGTATCCAGGAGTTATATAATTCTTTAAAGAGTTTAAAACATACTAGCTCTTATTGATTTTGAATAAACAATCGATGCTTTTTTATAATAATCAATTTTTTAATCAAGTGTCTTTTTAGATTAAATATTATTTTACCCTCAAACGTTCCAGAGAAGGACCCTCGAAAGAAATTCGGTTTCCAAACTTCGGTTTAAGCAAGTGAAAATAAGTTAATACAAGGGTAGCTTGGGGCGAGAAAACATTTTTCTCTTTCACAAATTAAACGGAAAACGCCGTATGAAAAGGAAAGGTGGGACCGATCTGTTATATTAATTAGCGCGAGAAATTTTGGATATCTTCTAGACGTACTGATGAGTTGGAGGAAATTCGGTTGTTTTTTTAAAGAAAAGAATAATTTTATTTAGCGACAAAATAGGCGAAGGTTCTTTTTGAGTTGTAATTATTCTTTTGATTATTTTATAATAAAGTGGTTATGCGTGGAAGAGCTAAATTATTCAATATTATAATTTTTAATGGACTGTAATCTTGTTGAGAAAAATCAAAAAGAATATGGCTTGCCTTGTCGTCGAACTGGGGTTTAGATGTAATGCATGTAATGCATTCTTTCATGAAAAAATATCTGGTCTTGATTGCAACACCGGTTGATTTTGTTTTTATCTAATTATTTCATTTGACTTTTCGCCTGCCGGCACATAAGAGATAATAGTCACTCACAGTTTTTAAGGTACCAGCATGGAGATCAAGAAAAGCATGACCTTACCCTTACAGCTTCTCGACTCTCCGCGTGTCCGCGCATCTTGACTCGTTTTTAGCCATATATAAAAAACATGAAATTGTCACCATAGACATACGAGACATTGCCCGAAATTATGGTTTAAAGATTAATAAATAAATTCAATTTGCGTTAAATTTGTTAAAAAAAAAGATAATAACCCTAATTAATTGTCTAATACTAATTAAATTTAAGACAAGTAAATTCAAATTGAGGTTGTGTTTGTAAACGGTTTCGACACAATTTTTCGAATTGCTAATAGTACGGGAGCTAGCATCATTAATTTTGGCAGTATCTGCTTAAAGTTAATTACTATTTTTATATTTCTTAACCATAAAAAACGTCCCTGCCATCATACTAGCGGGGCATTGCTCAGTAATAATGTTTCAATTCATGTTAAAAAAATCATAATTGATAAAAATATTTAGCGCTGAAATTTTTTTTTACATGTAGCTTATATCGTTGCGTGGTATTTTCCTTAACGTGTTAAACTTACCATATTGTTATCATCAGAAAACGGTGGCATGAGTTATCAATTTTCGTACCACAGAAGCAAGGAAAGGAAAACCAAATGATGACTAAAAAAAATTGAAAACACGCATTTTCTTTTGGGCATATTGACATTGACTTTGAAAAGAAGCACAGGATTTTATTAATTATTAATGAATTATCATAACGCGAGGTTCCACGGAAAACTAGCCAAAATCATCTTCGGTCTAGTTCAATTATGTAGGTACCTAATTGACGCGACATATTTTTCCCTCAAGAGACGAGAGTCGACATAGTAAACCAAAAAAACTGCCACCGCGTTGTTGATTGGTAACTTTAGTGAGGACTAAATGCATTTTTATCTTTTTTTATTCTATAGCCATAAAGTAGGATAAATTACACTCAGATTCTGACTCTACTTCTTTCTTGGCCTACTAAATGAAGTAACAAGCCAGAGTGCAGCTTTACTTCAATTAAATCCGAATTTTAAATGTATAACAACAAATGTCAAGAATTTAATTTATGTAAGTAGTTTTCCATTATTTATATATTTACCATAATGCGATCTTTTAAAATATTTTTCTGTAGAATGAAGGATGAAGAATTAAAATATTGCGAAACTTTCATTAAGAAAAAATAGTTTACTTTTTATAACATTGGCTATATCCCCACTAAATAAAATTACTTATTGCGGGGGTGGTTATAACATTTGCTACGTCCTCACTAAATAAAACAAAATAATTGCGGTTGTGGCAATAAAATTGGCTACATCCCCACTAAATAAAACAAGATATTGCATGTTTTCTCAATTCCGTCGGTCTGTCTATTCGCGGCATATCTAAAAGCTAGTAATCCGATTTTTTTCAAATTTCGCTCGAAAATTAAGGGTCATAATTGGATGACCTTGTAACATTTTGATAATACTCCAATATGGCGAAACAAAATGAAATGTTAAAAAATTTACTACTAAAAACTACGTTTCATTACGTACTATGAGAAAATCAATTGGTAAAATTTTAGAACGGTTCCAAGATGGCGAAACAAAATGGCGTCCTAATGAAATGTTAAAAAAATTATTACTAAAAAACTACTTTTCTTTACGTATTATGAGAAAATCAATTGGTAAAATTTTAGTACGATTCCAAGATGGCGCAACAAAATGGCGCCTTAATAAAATATCTGAAAATTTAGCCTGAAAATATTTCTTAATGGATTGGTTTCAAATTTTGTACAATAATTAGCTATGGTACTAGTGAATTGTGATACAAATTCAAAATGACGGCCAAATACAATGTTTTTAATCGTGAAAAAATCACCAGTCATTACATATCTTTACGCGTTTACGTGTGTAGATGTCATATATATATATATATATATATATATATATATATATATATATATATATATATATATATAATCTTGTGTTTTCTTGAATCGTTATTGTATACAAAAGTGGAAAATTCTTGGGTTTAGGTTCGAATTAAATACCAAATTTAATTTTTCATTTATTTGAGGTTTCGCCCTGTAATTTAGGGCATCTTCAGAAAAATTTTTTTGATACTAAAATTATAAAAATACAGACATTAACATTTAAGAGACACACTGTATATAAAACAATATTACCAGGTTAAAACATATTTATATTCAACACTATAAAACTACATACCTTGAAATAAGCAGATATTTATTAAAAGATTTTTTTATGCTGCTAGAACTTGTATTAGAGCAGTAATAAAATATTTATCACTTGTATTTTTTTTTGTTCTCTCGTAAAAGAAACGGAACGCGTTTTTGTTGTTTTATATTGAATACTGTTTAAGTGTGGAGAGTTATAATAAAATTGAAATTAAGGTGTCACATTAATAAATTTATATACATATGTAATTAGTAATTTCTATCATTTCTTTGATGGCTAATTTATTGTAATTAGAGTCTTTAGCTAGTATTTTGGTGTTTTCATAGTTGATGTTGTGTTTTTCGGTTTGTGTTTGTTTAATGCTGTTGTGGCATTCTTTGTGTGTTTATGTCCTTTTATTCTATTTTCCAGAAGCTGACTTGTCATTCCGATTTATTTTTTTGGACAATTGGTGCATGGTATTGAATACACTATGTTAGATTGTTTTTTTAAGGGAACTTTGCTTTTTAGTTTTGTAAAAATTTTGTTGATTAGGTTGGGTGATTTATCACAGGTAACAATGTTATGTTTTTTAAAAATGTATTTGATTTTTTGTGAAAGTCCCTCTGTATAGGAGAGGGCAACATATTTTGTATCTTCTTCTGCAGTGCGGTTATTCTTATAACGAGACGTGTTGTATAACTTGGGTGTGCATTGTTTAATTTTTCTATGAATGTGTTGCTCTGGGAAACGATTTTTTAGTAATACGTTTTTTACTTTTTTTAGAGTCTCTTTTCTGGATTTGGTGATGTTAACTGTAAGGCTCGTTTAGCTAAACCGGTTATTATACTTAATTTTTGATTTTTTGAATGATTTGAATTATAATTCAGATATCTCTCAGACCAAGTATCTTTTGTGTACCATTTTGTTTGAATTCTGTTGTTGTTCTTTATGAGGGTCATATCTAAAAAGTTTATTTGATTATGTTGCTCTACCTCATACGTGAGTTGTAGTTTGTGGTGAATGCTGTTATATTCATGTACAATTTCATTTAGTTTATTATTTGGAATTGCTATTAAACAATCGTCAACATATCTTTTAAAGAATATAGGTTGCAAATTTAGTTTAGTTAAAACTTTTTCTTCTAAGTACTCCATTACTAACTGTGCCATTGTTGAAGAAATTGGAGAACCCATCAATTTGTTGGTAGAATTTTTCTTTATATTGAAAATAATTTGTCGATAATGTGATTTTAATAATTTCTATAAACTCTTCCAATGATAATTGTGTATGATCTTTTAACAGGTTCCATTTTTCATTAATAATACTAGGTATAAGTTCATTAGGTATGTTTGTATACAAGGAAGTCACATCCAGAGATATTAGGATGTGATTATCTGGTATGACTACTGAATCTATAAAATTTTTGAAAGTAAAAGAGTCTATAATGTAGAAGTCGTTTAGACCGGTAATGCAATTTGACAGATATTTTGACAAATAATAAAACGGAGATTTAATACTTGAAACGATAGGTCTTATTGGAGGATTTGATTTATGCAATTTTGGCAAACCGTACATTTTTGGAGCTACGACATTATGAATAATTAATTTTTTTGCTTCAATTTCTGTAAAAAATTTTTTATTTAGTAAACGTTTTGTGGTTTTGTTGTTTTTATTTTGATAGATGTTAATGGGATCATTTTTAAGTTCTTTGTATATATTTTGATCATTTAAAAGTCATTCCATGTTGGCGTCGTATTCTATTGTGTTCATTATAACAGTTTTGTTGCTTTTATCTGATTTTAAAATTGTAATTTGGGGATTGCGTTTTATGAAGTGTTGTGTTTTATTAATCTGCTTATTAATTTTAATTTGAGGATTGTTTGTTTTAGTTCTGTTATGTCTAAGTTTCATTTTATGATTAGTTAATGTGTTTCTTATTTCTGCCCGAATTGTGTCTTTTATTACTTCTGGTTTTCCTTGTATTGCTGTTTTAATGCCTGTATTATATATATATATATATATATATATATATATATATATATATATATATATATATATATATATATATATATATATATATATATATATATATATATATATATATATATATATATATATATATATATATATATATATATATATATATATATATATATATATGTTGATTTTTAGTCCTTCACGGATGGAAAAATACAATGTGTTTTCATTCCGGGTGTACATCCGTTCACTACTGTCGTTCTGAAAAGAACAGTTTTGCTTTCGTTTCGCCAAAATCACATTTGGGATTTTCGAAGCTTTCTTCCTCGCGTCCGAATAGAGACTGAAGTGTTGGTGACTGCGACGCTTCCTTTTATACCCCCATTCGGTGCCGAAGGTTATATCTGCGCAGGCGTTGGTCGCTATTTTTGTTTTCCGGATGGTGCTGTCCGAGGGACCCGACAACGTACCTAGAAAAAACTAAAAATAAAATAAAAAGTTCACCAATAAACCCCGAAATTCAACAAAAAATCATACCACGGGAAAAGTCGAGCAGATGTCCTAAACTCTATGGTTTACCAAAAATACAGAAACCAGGGGCGCCCATCAGACCTATTGTTAGTGCTGTTAATTCGCCGCTACAAAAACTGGAGAAATACCTTTCTGAAATTATGCAACCAGCTGTAGAAAAAGCTGATTCATTTGTAAAAAACTCTGAGCATTTCACTCGAATTATACGAGATATCGTTCTCGAAAAAAACGATATCATGGCAAGCCTAGATGTTAAATCGTTATACCCCAGTATTCCCATCGACGAAGCATTGGACAAGATTGCTATGAACGAGGATTTCCAGGCACATATAATACAACTCTCGGAGCATTGCCTTAAAAATACTTATTTTTCATTCAACGGGCAAATGTATAAACAAATGGATGGTGCTCCAATGGGGTCCTCGCTATCACCAGTAGTCGCGAATTTATTTGTGATATACTTCGAGAAAGAAGCTCTTGAGAAAGCAAGTTTAAAGCCCAAATTATGGATTCGTTATGTGGATGACGTATTTATTATATGGCAACATGGTCATGCAGAGCTCGAAAAATTTCTGACTCACGTAAATTCAATCCACCCCAGAATACAATTTACTCTAGCGTTAGAGGAAAACAACAAACTACCATTTTTAGATGTTTTGATCACAAAACTGCATAACGGACATATCGAATACACCGTGTATAGAAAACCAACACATACAGACAAATATTTAAATGCAAAATCACATCATCACCCAGCACAAATTCAAGCTGTGGCAAATACCCTAATATCCAGATCCGTGCGATTAACTGAAACACAAACGAGACAAAACGAACTAAAGGTAATATCTAGTGCTTTAAAGAAAAATGGCTACACAAATCGCACAATACAAAAAGCTATTAATACACAGGTTTCCCGAACAACGAACAACAAGAATTATGAACCGGGAAAGCAACAAGTAGTCTTACCATATGTAAAAGGCACAACAGACAGAATCGGAAGAATTCTTAGGAAACACAACATACAAACAATACACAAGCCACAAACAACTATAGGTAAACTACTTGGAAACCCAAAAGATAAAATCAAACTGCAAAACCACGGAGTATACATTATTCCGTGCAAACTAACAGCCGAATATCAGCAAGAGTGGAAGAGCATAAACTCAGCATCAGAAATAAACAAACAACCTCAGCTTTATTTCTACATCATCAGGAAACCGGCCATAAAATAAATTTCGTTGGGTGTAGGGAGATTGCCAATATAGAACATTATAAAACCAGAATAATTCGAGAGGCCATAGAAATTGAAAAACAAGGTGATTTGAATAAAAGGGACGAATCATTAAAACTACCGACAGTATGGAAGACAATAATCGACAAATCTAAAATCGCAAAACCTCAAGCGCAATTAGCGCAACAACAACAGCACCATCCGGAAAACATAAATAACGACCAACGCCTGCGCAGATATAACCTTCGGCCTCGAGTGGGGGTATAAAAGGAAGCGTCGTAGTCATCAACACCTCAGTCTCTATTCGGACGCGAGAAAGAAAGCTTCGAAAATGCCTAATGTGATTTGGCGAAACTTCAGCAAAACTGTTCTTTTCAGAACGACAGTAATGAACGGATGTACACCCGGAATGAAAACACATTATATATATATATATATATATTTATATATATATATATATATATATATATATATATATATATATATATATATATATATATATATATATATATATATATATACAAAACAAACAAACAAAAGTATGCTTTATTGCCGCAGAAAAACTTTACAATTTTATGGACAAAGCAAAATATACCTAAAAATAAGACATATCAAAACATTAATCGAAAATAATTTCGACAGGTCAGTGCTTTTTTTTTTAAAATGTAAATTATCAATTTACCAAATCGTAAAACACATGTTAGAATATAACATAACATTGCAAACAGTAAATGAATCATGATAACCTTATAAAAGTAAACAAACACACATGTACGAGGTGAATAATTTCGATGACATTGAAATCAAAATTGCAACTATGCGACCTTAAACTCTATGTTATTATAGTTATACAAATAATTGTGATGTTAAACAGAAGGTATATTGAACTAGTGTAGAATGTAGTATACAAAAAGAATTAAATTGTTTTTAATCCAATACCTAACAAAAATAATTAAGTTTTAAGTGAATGTTCGACAGTTCTTTTCCCTATATAATGATTTTCAAAATTCTATGCTACGAGTTAGGACATGACTCACAAAAGATTTAAGTAAACAAGCGAGTTTAGTGACAATTTAAAGAGACTTACTCACTGAAAAAAAAATCATTAACCCATTTTAAATTTAATTAAAAGCCTTTAAAACAAAGCGTCGATCGATACAGCCAAAATGTAAAATGGTCTCTCAATGAGGTGTGCTTTGGTGTTTTTTCGAAATTGTGCAAGCATAGGGATAGATTTTAAATGTACTGGCAGATTGTTGTAAAGTTTTATGGCGTTGTAAATAATTGATTTTTTTATTAATTCTGTGGAAGGAATGGGAAGATAAATATCATGCTTTAGAGTTTCTGGTAGGGTATACATGTTGTGGCTTTTCTGGGAGGGTGTTTATATGTTTTCTCAGCATATATATATATATATATATATATATATATATATATATATATATAATATATATATATATATATATATATATATATATATATATATATATATATATATATATATATATATATATATATATATATATATATATATATATATATATATATATATATATATATATATATATATATATATATATATATATATATATATATATATATATATATATATATATATATATATATATATATATATATATATATATATATATATATATATATATATATATATATATATATATATATATATATATATATATATATATATATATATATATATATATATATATATATATATATATATATATATATATATATATATATATATATATATATATATATATATATATATATATATATATATATATATATATATATAATATATATATATATATATATATATATATATATATATATATATATATATATATATATATATATATATATATATATATATATATATATATATATATATATATATATATATATATATATATATATATATATATATATATATATATATATATATATATATATATCTATGATAGTTTGTTTTCATTCTTGTTTGGAACATGTTCTGCACAGCAGACACAATTACACCAACGTCATAACAAGAAAATGATCCTTGTTTGGAACATCTATATATATTATATATATATATATATATATATATATATATATATATATATATATATATATATATATATATGTTTTTATAAGTTTCGTCGGTCTGTCAGTTCGCGGCATAGCTTACCCGATTGACTTCAAATTTTGGTCATATTTTGGTTAAAATCTAGTATGGCGGCCTAATGGAACTTTAAAAAATTATTACTAAGAAAATAATTATCCAATTTGTCTCAAATTTGCATAAAAATCAAGTTTGACAGAGGAATAAACTGGTAACATTTTGGTATGAATTTAAGATAGCAAAACAAAATAGCGGCCTAATAAAATATTTATTTTTAGCAATTTTTATAGATTAAAATTTTGTACAGGCATTAAGTGTGATATATAGATAAACTCGTGAAGTTGTGGAACAAATTCTAGATGGCGAAACAAAATGGAGTTCAAAAATCATCGTAACAAACTTGTTCAACTGACTTTAATTTTCATAATACTATATAAAAAAAGAACATCCAACATTAAGCAGATATAGCAAATGAGGCTCCCGTATCTCAAAGCTTTATAAGCAAAATTCATTTAAAAATAAACCAAATTTGATGGTTTTTACTTCTTGATCTTTAATGATGTATAGTCGTAATTTGTTTTATCATCTACTATCAGTAAATTATTTTTCCATAAATCCTATGATTTAATGTGTTTGTTTTCAAACTGACCGGCGCACAGTGGATCGAGCTAATGTATTTAGATGGACATACAGCAATTATGCAAAATTCCTAACTTGATATATATTTTTAAATAAATATCCGCTTCATCCAAAATTTTGAAATAAATTTTGAGTCTTTTAATACCTACTGATTCAATATCCGAAGAAAATTAATTTTTTGCTTTCAATTCTGAATGGATTTTAGTAATTGTAACAGTTACTGAAACTTAGATTTTCTTATTTTTATTAAAAATATTGTTGTTTATAGGTGAAATTTTATTTTTTTTTTCACTGTGTCAGGTGCTATAAAAAATTCGGGAGTTATTAAAAAAATTCAAAGAACACGTAAATATTTTATAAAAAATTTTGGTTTAAAAAAATCTTTTGGAATTCTTTCTGCAATTGGTTTACCAAAATTTTAGTAATAGTTCATGTTTTCTTATATGTATTCGACTGGAAAATAATTGCGTCATGTTTTGTTACTCTGCAACTATTTTTAACTTATATAGAACATATCAAAGAAGTAACCCTGTAAATTTGATCGCCGTTTAGAAACGTTCAAAAATGATTGTTGAAGTTCAACCCTTTTTATGCGGGACAGAATATACGTGTGTTCTTTTTAAAGAAAAAAAGATTAAACGGACCCCCCCGATATGTCGTTTATAGATCTCCCTCTGGTGTATATTAAAAAAATTGTTCTAAATATGCAGGGTGCACTGGAACAGCTTACATTTTGATCCATTTTCAAATTCTACATTACATTGTAGCCAAACTTTAGGTAGCAAGTGCTATAGCTGAACCCACTCGATTAAAAGAAATATCTATTTAAAGAGTCTCGAATATTATTAGGTGTAAACAATCATTACCATAATTTACCTTTTTTACCTTCATACCACATAAAACAAAGCACCAACATTTTGGCGATGGTATTTATGGTGATTGTCAATTTCAACAATTAAGTTCAATAAACTTTACCTCGCAATAATCGAGATATTGTCAACGTCAAGAAATACCAGCATCAGAATATTGGTGTTTTTTTAAGGTGAAATAAAGGTGAATGGTAGTAAAGGTTAATACAATATTTTTTAAATTGGTGTATCTTTTAAAATAGCAGATTTAGGTATAGCAACTTCTACATAAAGTTTGACTACAATAAAAAGTAGAATCCGAAAATGAATCAAAAAGTAAACTGTTCCATTTAAAAAAATGTAACTTTTGCCTCTATACCGTAGTTGTAGTGCACCCTGTATATTCAAAACAACCTTTTTAATATACACCAGGGGAGATCTATAAACTTTATATATAAGACACCTTTTAATGAAACGTCACGTTTACGAAATATTTGGGAAATACTACAAAATCTGGGCTTTTTAAACACACTGTATATATTTTTTTATATAGGCATCATTCTAACTGATATCTAACTCTAATAAATGCCAAAATGTCAGTATATTGTGTAAGACGGAAGGCCGAGTTGACTTTTTCAATTTTTGGTGCACATAAGGTTTAAAATTAACAATTAGAGGCGAAGAACCGTATTTTTGAGGTTTCTACTCAAAATTACCATTTTAGATACGTGATCTTTATATGGTAAAATTAGAATCGGTGTCAAACTTCCTATAACAATTACTCACTGTATCTAATAGGTTGAAATTGTTGTTAAAAAAAATTGCTTATTAACTCATCTAGTATAACTACAAGTTGTTTTGCTCTATTTGATATCCATGCACTCTAATCGTCAAATCGACGACAGCATTCGATTCTACACAAGAAACTACAATAGATGTGATTTAAAAGTACCCTCAAACGTTCATAATTCGTACGATAAGAGGTTTTTTCCCAAAAATAGTGGTTTGGCCCCACTGTGCGGCGCTTCTATCGTTGTGATTTTTACTGCAGTTGAATTTTATTTACCAAAATGTGCTTTTGTGTAAAACAATACGTTCGATGTCCGATCAGTTAGCGGCATATGTGTAGAATTATGACATCAAAGATCGTATTAAATATGTCGCGCTGTTTTAATTGGAAAACGTTTCGGTTTATATTTTTAACGTGCTCCATATCCGCTTTAATTTACTAGATGAATATTAATACAAAAGTTTTAGCCTTTTATATTGAATTTGTTAAAAAATAAACAAGAAGATTATAAAGTGGACAAAAGTAAAAAATTAGCACAGCTTTATAAATTTATTGCATGAAAAAACATCAGTAAATTCACTTTGAGTCACAACTTCCCTCGTACTGAATTCCGCTAAGTACAGATGACACAGTTTATATATGCGTATAATTATTTGTTAATAACTTTGTACAAATCCTAGTTATTACCTTAGAGTAAGAATAAAATTAGAGATCACAACTCATTCATAAATCACGTTAGGGGTATGCGCCAACGTGGTTCCCCTATTTTTCACAATCTATCGACCAATGTTTACGATAAAACAAGAAGTGGGGATGGCCCTTGCCCAAACCGTTGCCATTTGTTGACGAATACCAGTGACGGCGTGAGTTTTCACTTCCCTCATAAGGAAATATCATTAATTGTGAAAAAATTATCGTTCCTGGTTTTTACAGATCCTCATGTTTTTCCATTACTGTCGGTCGTTCGGTCTGTTCCGGTATAGCTAAAAAACCCACTTACTCGATTAACTTTAATTTTATTTAATTTTCCACAAAAATTGCGTCTGATATAAAAAAAAACTGGTAAAATATTGGTATGAATTCAATATGGCGAAACAAAATGACGACCTGTTAAAATATTTGATGTACGAAAATGAAGAAATGGGCCATGCTTCATTATCGTTGACAAAAAGAAGGATTCTTACCTATTCCTTAATGAGGTAAATAGGTATTTTTACAAACTTCAAAGAAATAATCGTTCTCTACTTCACCATTAAAAACAAACCAGTAAGTTAGGTAAGTTTAAAAGGAAATTAGTTATTTATATATTATTAAACTTTAGTTTTTAGTTATGTTTGCCTTATGTCACGATCATTTTGTAATTGTGACATTTAGAAATATTATTTATTCACTTGTTGAAAATGTCATCTTAAACTTGTAACTGTCAAATTAGACCTTGTCTAAAGTTAAACCTCTTTAGTGAATACGAGTGTTAGAGTTTTAAACTAAAATCAATGCTTTTAACGCGCTTTTATTGGCTTCCTATTCGTCGGATTGTATGTTTGTATGTCTGGTTCAAATCTTGTAATGGATTTTTCAGCACTTCCGTTACCGATTATTTTCAAATTTGACACTTTCGGATATAAAAAAATCCGAATTTTTTTAGTCAACGTTTAGAAATCCAAAATGACGGCGCCAATACGGCCTACGAATTTTGTTACTTTATGTAGCCAAAACTGAAAATCAGTGCCTAGAAAAATTTAAGTGTCAGCATTTAAAAATTCAAAATAGCTGTGTCAAAATGACAATGTCAACAGGTCGGACGGATTATTTTAACATTTGTGGGGGTTATTTAAGAATGCACTACAAAAATCAAAATGGTGGCGCCAATATAGTGGACGAATTTTGTCATTTGTGCAGATCCGGCTGAAATATCAGTATCTAGAAGTATTTAAAAATAAAAGTTATGAAAAACCACCATAGCAGACTAATTTTAAAATTTTTCCAGATTTGATTAAAATTCAAGATTATCATGCAAACATGGCGGTGGAATTTTAACATTTGTATAGATTTGGCTAAAAGAAAGTAGGAATCTGGGGGTATTTGAAAATACATATCATACATTTTTATTAAATATTTAAAAAATGAGAGTAGGAATGCCTAGAATGCAAGCAAATTTTAATATTTATACAGATTTGATTAAAAATCGATATTAAGTGAGCAATTCATACATTTTTAGTAATAAATATTTAAATGGGGATGTCATCAATCAATCCGATAAGTACTTTTTTCAGATATTTTTAAACATTTAATTGGGCCACCGTTTTGTTATGTTTGTCGATGTTAGTAGTTTTCTGCAATGACACACAATATTTTAATAGGCCGCTATTTTGGATTTGTAGTGAAACTTATCAGTTGATGGTCATGTCAAACCTTATTTTTCTGCAAAATTTAGATAAAATGGATAAGCACTTTCTTAGTAATATTTTTTTAACATTTCCTCTTGCGAGGAAAGTAAAAAGAAGCGAGCGCTATTAGATATGAATAGAATAGCCAATTGTCATATTGTTTTTCCATGTTAATAATAATAAAATTTAAAAAATAAAAGATTTTTTAAAATTTTCAATAACCTAAATCTTAAATTCTAACCAGTTTAGAACATGTTTACGAACACATTTTTACTTTTAATACCCATTTAAATTCCTTTACCTGACACCACTTATATAATAAAATTGGCCGAGCTCAAGTGAAAATTTAAAAAAGGCCCTAAACTTTATTATTTTCTCAGATTTCATCGAAAATCTAGTGATTTTCGAAATCGCAGTACATTTCTTTGAGCGTGAGACGCCCTTCGACTATTTTAAAATATTATAGGTATATTCTATAATTATTTTAATTCTCTGATAGGAAAAACTATTGTAATCGGCAAAAAAATCACCCTGAGTCTTTTTTGTATCATTTTGCTTCTGAAGATTCCCACATGACCCCCGACGAAATAAACGTTCTATTATACTGAACCGGATTGGTCAATACGTCATGTGACCCAAAATAAGTGAATCTTCCATTAGACATGTCTCCTGGACAAGGAAATCTTGCTGTTTACTTAGTGATTACAAGAAAATTCCAAACTTTTTTTACAAGCTCACATTGCCGCACCATAGTTAGGTCAACTAAAGCTCCTAGTTTCTCAATGTCCAAGATAGAGTAAATAAAACTTATTTATTAAATATTTAAAAAATTAATGTTCTTCTAATGTCACCGCACCTTTAGAACGCTGCTTCTTGATGTAAGGCAACATATAATTAGAAGATTTGAGCCATATCATTAAATACACAATAATACATTAAAACCCATGCAGTAGTGACTCTAAGAGAAGCTTGGTATCTAATAAAATATTTTTTAGCAAATTAATTTCTCTAATGTTGAAGTTTATTGTAGGTCCACGACCCGCTATTGGTTTTTAACCCACGCCGGTCACGTGACCCTGTAACAATTTTTACTATAGACTATTATACTTTTTTACTCTAAGGACCTCTTGTCAATGTAAGTGGGATGGTCTAATACCACAGTTTTCCATAGCGAACTAAAACTCTTGTTACTGATGAAATCTGATCTGAGACTTTGGGTATTTTAGTATGTATTCTACTATTTTGCAATAAAAGTAATTTCTTTATACTGCTTAGAAAGTAATACTGGAAATACATTACTATTCTTTGTATGAAAATTTTATTGCATCATGTTTAAACATATTCACCGTAATATAAATTGGTATAAACATTGGTGTTTCTGGCTAGACTTGGCATCGTCGTACGATCGACCTTATACTGTGAGGTAATCTTGGCAGTTGATAAATATGTAAACAATGAACTCTATTTTTATTCTTCCTTTAAGCAACTATATGGATTCATAAAATGTGTTATCTCGGTGTAGTGGAATTCTGTATAATGGAAGTTGTGGGTTCAAGCGAATTTACTGATTTTTTTGTTTTTAATTTATTTTTATATTATTATAGTTAACTTTATTTACATAGTGTATATTCTCTTCCTAACCGAAACCAGAATAATCCGTAAAAATGCAAATAAATGCCAAGAAATACGTTTTTCCGTTTATTACTTTGCATTCTTCTGCATGCATTCAAATGGTTTCATTTGTTCTTAGGTTCGTAGTAATCTATCCTGTACAAGCCTATCATTTACCAGCCTCATCAGAGAACCAACTTATTTCCCACGCATCATCACACAGCCAAAACCCATTGGACTCCTTTCTCCCACTCACCCAGAGCCTTTTCAGTCTTCTATTTCCGCTGCTCTCGATTCCTCTGACAATGGTCTAGTTACTCTTCTCTGTCCCATACAAGATGGGTTGCGGAATTTCTACTCTTTTTTCCCTCAGTACGAGCTTTGCCATACAATATGCAGGAAATTACTTTCGGGGTAAAAAAGGTATGACATATTCTCAAATCAATCAATCAATCATTTATTTCCTCAATTGTAAAGTATTACAAAAGCCATACAATAATTGAAGAAAACGTCTGAAAATAACTTAAATTACTAGTAAAACAATATAAAATTAAGTTCATGTAAAAAAGTCTTGGTGGGAATAACAGTCAATTTCATATAAAAGTGTTTTTAACTTGGATCTAAAAACATTCAATGTCACAGACCCCTTAACATCGTTATCCAACAGATTAAAAAACTTGCATGCATTAAATATAACATTTTTTTGATAAAGTGATGACCTGTGACTATTAGGCAAGAGCAGTTCCCTCATGCCTGTGTTATAATGATGAGCAGATCGACCACTGAAGTGTGTTGTCAAAGTTTAGGCCTAACAATCTAACACTGTCTGAGGGGCTCATTTGATTTGGTGCACCATTAAACAATGCAAAACCTTCATCAACTTGCCGTCTTCTAGAGGAAAAAAGTGTAAATTTGTATTTAGAACTAAGTTGCTTTTTTGAGGCCATGTTAGTATATAGATGTAAATATTTTGAGCAGTATGTTTTAAAAATATTATATCTGGCCTTATTATTAGAATGTTTGTGTCATCGGCATAGCATATTGGAAAGAGATCAGTTGCTGCTTTTTGGAGGCATAGTATAAGATCATTAGAAAATATTATAAAAAGTAAGGAGCCTAAGATGGATCTCTGAGGAACGCCTTAAATTATCAAGCGACAGCTGCTCTTTTTGTTATTAATAGTAACATACTAAGTCCGATTGGTAAGATTTGAGGTAAGAAGATCTAACGCCTTATCACGAATCCCATAGCGCTAGAGCTTTGCTAGTAAAAGTCGATGATTTACCAAATCAAAAGCACGTGCAAAATCTTTAAATAAAACCATAACAAACCTCTGACTGTCAACCACATCAACAATTTTGTTTTGAAAGTATGGTAGGGTAGTTTCTGTACTCTTTGATAGTGTAAAACCATGTGGCGTAGAAGAAAGCAAGTTATATTTATTGAAAAATGAAGTTAATTAATCTTTTAGACACATCTCCCCGACTTTTGATATACTACTTAGTAGACTTATTGCACGATAGTTGTCAAAATTATTTGTATTGCTTTTTTTAAAAACAGGAATAACCCATGGTATTTTGATTTGATAAGCTGATCAAAAACGTTAATACATCAGAGAGGTACAGTTTATAAGTCTTAAGCATATTATTAAAAATGCCATCAAAACCACTAGCATTTGAGTTTTTTAGTCTACCTATAGCAGACAAAACAAAATGTTTCTATCCAAGAGGTCGAAGTCTGCATTATCCGAACATATCATTGTAGTACATTTTTTATTAGTGGTATTAGCAACAGTAAGATCATCAAGTTTTTTATTATTCTGAAATATCCAAATATCCTTTCTGGTACTATTGTTATTCTTTCGCAAGTCATTGATTACACAGGGTAACAAAATGAAAACAAAAATTTGGTGCCGGAAATCTAACATCTGATTTTAGATGTCTTTAATGTGCTGATTCCAAAAATGCCACCAGTTAATTGATATTTTTTTCTGATAAAGGACAACAAATAAAGAGATAAATATTTACTTAATCGTCAAAATAGAAATTTCCGAGAATCTAATTAACCAAAGATACCTGAATTGTCCCTGTGTATGTAGGGTTCAATACACTGCTCTTAATTACTTTTATACCTGTAATTGCCTATGACTCGATCTGTATACCTGCTTAGCCACCGATTTAGTATATTGTTTTCCCAAGTAAAATTGTGCTATCATTTTGTGTACATTTTGGTCGTTTTGTAGTATCAAGACACTAAACTGAAACAATGGCATCCACAAAGACGTACCTGTGTAAATCATCCCGATGTTTTTTGTTATGTGTGTGGTGAATACACTTTGAAAGAGAAAAAACGATTTCTGACTTTGTGAAAAGAGCTTATCTTGCCTATTTTGGCGTTCATTTAGGAGATCAAGATAAATCTTGGGCCCCACATTTCATATGTGAAACATGTTTTGAACATTTGCGACAGTGGATAACTGGAAAGAGGAAGTGCCTAAAGTTTGGTGTACCAATGGTTTGGAGAGAACCGCAAAACCATCATGACAACTGCTATTTTTGTCTCGTTAATATTAAAGGCATAAATAGAAACAATAGACACAAATGGACATATGCTGATCTAGATTCTGCAAGAAGGCCTGTAGCGCATTCGGAAGAAATACCCGTTCCATCATTCAGCAGTCTACCCGAACTGACAGAAGATACAGAAACATCAATGTCTGACGAAGTTCAAAGAATTCAATCAGAAAACGACAGCGAATTTGAAGCAGATTTAGCAACTCCGCAGTGTTTCAATCAAGAAGAACTAAACGATCTTATAAGAGACTTGAATCTCTCAAAGGAATCCGCTGAATTACTGGCATTTAGATTAAAAGAAAAAAATCTACTTTGTCCAGTTACTAATATTACATTTTATCGTAAAAGAGATAAGGATCTGCTGCCTTTTTTCACTCTGGAAAATGACTTGGTATTCTGTAAGAATATAAAAGGGCTCTTAGAAAAAATGGGTTTGCCTGAATACACTCCAGATGATTGGCGCCTTTTTATTGACAGTTCAAAAAAGTTTAAAATGTGTTCTTTTACATAACGGTAACAAATATGGCTCAATTCTTATTGGTCATTCTACTACCATGAAGAAAGAATATGAAACAATTGCATTAGTTTTGAGAAAAATTAAATACGAAGAACATCCTTGGACAACAGAGTGGTTATACAAAATATCCTTGTTTTTTGTGCCTTTGGAGCAGCAGGGCTAAAATGAGCACTGGGTTAACAAAAATTAGCCTTCAAGAGATGTCATGATTCAAGGAAAACAAAACGTGATCAACGAACCTTTGGTTTCAAGAGAAAAAATCTTACTTCCGCTCTTGCATATCAAGCTAGGCCTAATGAAACAATTTATGAAGGCTTTAAATCGAGATGGGAAATTGTTTTGGGTATTTGTCACGTAAATTTCCTGGCATTAGCTAAAAGCTGGTACGTTTGTTGGTCCTCAAATAAGGCAACTTGTTAGAGATCCACAATTCACCACATCAATGAACGAGACTGAATCTAACGCTTGGTGTTCATTTGTTCAAGTAGTACAAAATTTTCTTGTCAATCATAAAGCAGAGAATTATGTAGAATTAGTGGAAACTATGCTTTCAAATTTTAATATTCTCGGCTGCAACATGAATAAAAAAGTTCACTACCTCCACAGCCACCTAGATCGTTTTCCAGAAAACTTAGGTGATTGTAGTAAAGAACAGGGGGAAAGATTCTATCAGGATATTAAAACTATGGAAGATCGTTATCAAGGACGATGGGATAGCCACATGATGGCGGACTACTGCTGGAGCCTTCAGCGAGACTGCCCTAGTTAACTCCATTCTAGAAAGTCGTATAAAAGAAAATTTTGATGTGATTAGTGACTAATGTAATTATGTAAATTAATTTTTTGCAATAAATACTTAAATCCATGTGTCTTTGTTTTTTTAACTGGCAATAGTAATATTATATATTATAACAGTCATAACGTAAAATATATACACAATTTTTTTTTTAACGAGATCTGATAGACAAAATCTGAGAACTTCTTTATTCTTATCCAAAAAGGAACAGTTAAAAAATCGCAGGCACCAAAATGTGTGTTGGCCTGTGTTATCTGCTATATAGCCCTAGACTTATTTTGAAAGTTAAAAATATAATCATCATTACTTTTTTGTAGAACTTTTTTTAAATTGATCTCTATGCATGGAATGCAATTTATTAACCAAGGTACTATATTTTTTGTCAAACTTAGAAAGTTCCATATATAATGTAGCATTTTCCTTCAATTTAATTAACTCTTCTGTTATTGGTGCTCTTTTGTCTCTTCTTGCTCTGCTCAAAAAATTATTCATACGGGTACTTGAGTTTTGAGATTCTCTCGTAGGGGATTTGCAACATAATGAATATCAAACGACATCAAAATATCTGTCAAACCAAAGAGGTTAACACTATGGGATAAAAAGTTAATGTTAAAATTGCCACTGATCACAAATGAATAAAATGGTGTGCCCAAGTTTTCTAATAAATCACAGAACAATGCTAATCACTTAATACCAAAAAGTCTTCTGGCCTTGATAGTGTTCCAGCCATAGTCCTGCTTCTGAATTGGCTCTTATCCTCACCAGATTATTCCAAATGTCTTATGACAAGGCCATTTTTCCTAAAAGCTGGAATTCTGTTTGTGTACAACTTGTTCCAAAAAAAGATCCGAAGTCAAGTTAACAGTGCTTTTTTTGTCAGTTTCCTAGGTGGTTCTAGGAAAATTATAGTTCACTAATAGTTTTCGAGTCATATCTTGGACACACTCTATATCAAAATAATCCGCCATCCTATAAAAAACTAAAACAAATCGCAATAAAACATTGTTAGTAATGATCCCACAAAGGAAGCATTAATCTGAGTGAATTGGCCCATTTCTCAAGATTACACACCGAACTGATGTATGGAATGGCCTTCCTTAAGTCATTTATAAACACAACTTTGCTCTTTTCCCACTCAGCGGGATAATCGCACAGATCTATTATTCCCAATCCGTGTGTGCTTATTTCACCGGTCCGGATTATTTGTCATCCTAAAAAAACGTATCTATCAGTGCCTCCGTCTTTTCCCGGAATATTCGCTCCTTAGAAAACACCCTTTGTCATTCGCTGCGTAAAAGTGGACTCTTCTGGTTACTGACCGTCACATTGAATGATTTACAGGGTATATAAGATGTTTTACAAACTAAGTAAAGGAGTTCATGATCGGATTGCGGAGGTAGACGTTCCTTGGATGTCAAAGCAAGGTTTGTTTAATTTTATGCTTTATACATTGACCCTGACGAAAAATTTTAGCCAAATTGAAATTTCTATAACTGTTTTCGTTATGAACCGATTTGAATAATATTTTCAGCAAAATCTAGGTAAATTAGTCTTTTTTATACTCATTTGTCAAGGCCTAATGAAAAACCATTTCGCTTTATGTTATACCGTGGAAAGCAAGAGTGAGTTTTTAGGTTTAAGTTTGAGCGACTTCGTGTTAGATATTAGACATAGATGGGGAGCCCGACAAGGTCAGGTCGAGCACGTTCTACAAGCTTGGGTTCCACATAGGGGTCACCCGAGCAAAGCAGTCTGGCATTGACGAAAGCGTCACATCGATAGACCAGATGCTCGGTAGTTTCATTTACCTCAGCACAAAATCTTTGCCGAGTCTAGTGTTACGCAGGTAACATTTCACCAGCCAGTGTCCAGTCAGGAGCCCGAAAATTGTTCTAAGTTGGCCTCCGTTTAGTTTTAGAAGTCGTATTAGTCTCAAAACGGCTAAAAGGGCCTGACATGAAGACCTTAGACTGTCTGACTCCTACTAGCTCGTGCCATTCAGCACGGAATTCTTCGACAGTGCGATTCTTAATCCTAGCCTTGACAGATGAAGGAACAATTCCAAGAGCAGGTTTCGGCCCAGTGAAAGCAGTGTTGCTCCCTTCCCGAGCCAGCTGATCTGCCCCCTCATTAACCCCAGTACCTTGATGGCCAGGCACCCAAATGAGGCTAACTTTATTAGACTGACACAACCTCTCTGGAGCTCTCCTGCATTCAAGGATTAGCAGCGAACTGACCCTGCTCGAGGACAGAGCCTTAATCGCGATTTGACTATCACAACATATATATAGATATGCTTGTCGTGATATCCTCTGTCCTGTAGTTGTTAGGTAGTGCAGAAATGATGAAATGTCACTTATCGTCAAGCCATATATATTCTTAGAAATATATTTTTTGTATATTTATCTCGATAGCTTTTTTCCTTTCGTACATAAACGCTTTTAAGTAAAACACTACAAATTAAACAGTATTTGATATTTTACGTAAAGTTTTATTTTGCATTTTTGTGTAGACTATGATCAACACATTAACCTGCATAAGATTGGACTCGACAACGATCCATACTGCAGGTTTTGTGCTGAGGTAGATGAAACTACCGAGCATCTAGTCTGTCGATGTGACGCTTTAGTCAGCGCCAGACTGCTTTGCTTGGGTGACACCTATGTGGAACCCGAGCTTGTGGGACGTGTGCGACCTGAAAGGGTCCTTTTCTTTCTACAAAGGAGTGGGCTCTTGGCCTGACACGCCTACATGGGGGGATAGCACAAGGGGCCCCAGTGAGCCTAAGTGCTGCCCTTGTCGGGCTCCCCATTTATGTCTATGTCTATGTCTATGATCAACACAGTTTTGAATTTTGTTTTTTGAAAATGTCACTCCAACTAGTTGGGTACTCTTTGTTGTCAGGAATTTTGGTTAACAAATTGTCTGTATGTCAACGCTACGTTTCCGATAGACGTAGGATTTTGCAAAGCACATTGCAATATGAGAAGTCCTGGAACAGGTCCCCGAAGGAGACGATCGTTTCGTGGAGACATTTTCCTTAGGAAATCGCAGTTTACCTGCAGTACAAATTAGTAACCAATTAGAGCATGTAAAAAATGTAAAAGTAAGTGAACGCACTGTTCGTAGAAGATTAAATAAAGCGTCTCTTGGATCGCAAAACCTGCTATGGAACCGGAACTAACCAGGGAACATCGGTTAAACTGGTTGCAATTTGTCAGAGATCATGAATGAAGACGAGTATTGTATTAAGATCTACAGACGGTGGGGAAAGAGCATGGTAAAGACCAGCAGAACGTTATGCTGAATGCACCTTTAGCCCTAGGGTTAGTTTTCAAAGAGGAGGTTCAGTAATGACGTGGGCAGGAGTTTCATTAAATGCATGTTTCGACTTGTATATTGTTCCCAGGGGATCAATAAATGCTGAAAGGTACATTTAAGAAATATTAGCTGATTATGTAGTTCCGTACGAAGGGACAGTCGGTGATAACTTCATCTTGATGCACCAGCACGGATAGTAAGAGAATACTTAACTGATCTTAATATCCTACATATGGACTGGCCCCCGGACAGCCCGGATTCAAATCCTATTGTGAGGACATGCTCGTCCTAAGGATTCGAAACGTGGTGCCTGCTCCTACAACCCTGGATGCACTACGACGGGCGCTTTTAGAACGATGGGCAGCTAGCTGTCAAGAAGAAATAATCCATCAATTATTAAGAATTAATGTTGTAATTCTCGAGGAGGCAATACCCGTTATTAATTTGAATTCGAAATAGTTTTTTTCTTGAAGAATAGAATTCTTGTGTTATTAAATGTTTGTTTCTTAAAATTTGTAGTGTTTGACTCAAAATCGTTTATCTATCAAAAGAATTGAGAATCATATTGAGATAAATAAAAAAACTAAATGCTAAGAATAAACATGGCTTGATGACAAGTGACATTTCATCATTTCTGCACAGGGTGATTAAAACCTAGACAAAAAAAAACACACTTTTGCTTCCTACGGTATAATATAATACAAAATTATCTTTCATATAAAAAAATATTAATTTACATTCATTTTGCTGAAAAGAATATTTAAATCTATTCATAACGAAAAAATTATAGAACTCAAATTTTAAGTGACCCGTTTTGTTCAAACCCAAAGTTACTTACTGGAAGCAAAATTTTATGAGAAAAACGAAAGTGACATTTTTTATTCTGTCAAAATTGACAGCTGTCATTTTGACAGGTCCTCAATGGAACGAGATAGGTAAAAACGGATTGCGGATTCGGATTCAGGAGGTGGACAGTACCCCTAGATAGTACTTTTTTTTTTTAATTCATTTCTCCTCCCTATTACACAACGACGCGAGCGAGTAATAATTTTAATCGATTTTCGAAAAAACAAAATACCTGGTGGAAACCGCATGTTCGTGTCTTTTTCGGTTTCCGAGATAAATCGTAACAAGACTGCGCCAACTTTTTTTTTCGATTTTCTAGAAAACTATTTGTTCTTCGCACTTTTTAGTAATAACTAAGGTTAAATAGCTAGTTACATAAGCAGAAACGGCTGACAAAAGCAGAAACCACTGACAGAACGATTTCCCACGGATGCGATTTCGAGAACCAGTGACGATTTGCTGACGCAGATTCCCAAGCCTCAACTTAACGTTATATCTAGTTATTTTTGTATAATTCATTCTCGTCTTAAAGCTCTTACTGTAAAAACGTATTTTCGAATAAAATTGTTTTTAAAAATAAATCATTTAAATACTTATATTTTTCTTAAATAAAAGAGTTTTTGACAAATCAAAATAAATATTTTGCCAAAAATCGTTTGAAATAATAATCATATAATTTAATAAATCAATATATGAACGATTTTGAAGATTTAGTAACTAGGTTAAGCTCAATCAAACTAGATCTTGGAATACAGAAGCCCAGCACATCCGAAAAAATGGAAGGCAGTATTTCAGGACAACCCAAAATAAATTGGGATATTTTCAAAAATAAACTAGAAAATATTAAGCCTTTTGATGGCGACAGTAATACTCTAAATAAATTCGTTAAAAGGTGTGACGATTTAGTAAACAAATATAAGGGCGTAAAAGATAATGACTTAGGAGAACATATATTCGAATGTATCCAAGAAAAGCTAATTGGCCGGGCAGAAGCCATGGTCGGCAATCGTGTCGAATTAGATACTTGGGAAAAATTAAAATTAGCTCTTTTGCAATGTTTTTCTGATCGTAGGGACTTAGATTGTTTAGTTCAAGAAGTTACACGAACAAGACCCTACAAGGGCGAACATTTAATAAATTTTGGTAGTAGGTTACAGTTAATAAGAAGTAACGTAGTGCAAAGAATAAGTAACGATGTAAATTTAAGCGTAGACGAAAAATTATGTCACATAAACTATTACGATAAAACTGCTTTAAACACTTTCATTGCAGGCTGTACAGGCACATTAAAAAATAATATGCATTTAAAAAAGCCAGAATCTCTAGAAGATGCAATGGCATATGTAAGTGAATTTGAAAATTTTGAACGGCTTTATGGTAGTATGTCTAATAGTGATAGAAATATGAGAAATAATAATAACCAAATTAGTAACGTAATAAACAATCATAAACAAAATAATTTTCAGAATTTTCCTAGCACAAGCTTTAGTAGCCCTAATTTTAATTTTATTCCTCAAAACATATCAAATACGCAAAATAGAAATTTTTCACCAAAACCTATTTGGCCTAACCAACCCATAAATGTACAACCACGCCAACTTCCTCCGCGAAGATACCCAACTAACAGGGAAGTCTTCGGATCCCCTCAAAATGTCTTTAAGCCAAATCCAAATCAGGCTCAACAATTTCCAAAACCCACGCCGATGTCTACCACATCTAGGAATCCAACTGTAACTATGAACCGGCGAAATCCGCCGAACCAAAACTTTTCCAATCAAAATTTTTTCAGGTAAAATTTTAATAACCAAAAACCAAATTTTGTCTTCGAGGAATTACACTCGAACGAATATTCCGAGGATTCTCTGTGTCCCTATGGGCGAAATGTATAACGGTTATGCTGATAATTGTTATTTTGACCCTCAAAATGATTATGACCCCGATAATAGCGATACTTCAACATACGACAAAAACTTCAAAAGAGACGACATACAAAAACAAACTTACCAAGAACCCATTGAAGACAATTTGCAAAATTTTCAGGACACAAGTCCGGACGACCCCCAAATTTGATAGAAATAAATAATTCCTCAAGCAACGCACTTCCATACGTAGAAATTAATCTACCAAAAATAAAATTACTGATCGATACAGGAAGTTCGCGTTCTATTCTAAAACCCTCAATAGCGGAAAAATTTTACCCGAATTGTATATATCAAAATAATAATACTATAAAAACAGCGATTGGTAGCCAAACCACACGTTTTCAGGCTTCGATACAAGCTTTTGCGGAGTTTAATACAAAATATATTATTGACTTTATACTGTTCGATTTTCACGACTATTTTGACGGTATTATAGGTTTATCAGATCTCATAAACATGAATTTAAATATCGATTTGATAAACAAAAAACTAGTAGGTCAAAATATAGAAATACCATTTAAATACAGGCAACCAAAAGACGTAAATTTTTCCTTCTCTTTAAATCCAAATGAGAAAATAATTAAAAAAATCCCAGTTACCATTTTCGAAGGGGATATCCTAACTAAAGCAGGCACAATTAATGGTCTTCTAATTCCCCAAATTTTGACCCACTCGAAAAATGGATTTGCCCCTCTAGAAATTCAAAACAATTCCGACAAAACTATTTCTGTAACAATAACAGAACCCATTCCTGTAAACCCTTTCAATTGCAATCAGTTCGAAGTTTTTACCTTGGAAAACATCACCCAAAATTGCCAAAATTTCAGAACCCAATCTCAAAAATTAGACCTAGAAAATGCCCTTCGCACAGATCATATGAACAGCGAGGAAAAAGCTGCCGTTTTTAAATTGTGCAAAGAATTCCCAGACATTTTCTACAAACCTGGAGATAAACTCTCTTTTACTTCGAAAATCAAACATGAAATAAGGACAACAGATAATATTCCTGTCCACACGAAATCTTATAGGTACCCCTATGTGCATAAAGAAGAGGTTCAACGTCAAATTAATGAAATGCTTGACAAAGGCATAATAAGGCCTTCTTGTAGCCCCTGGTCTTCACCCATTTGGATTGTCCCAAAAAAGATAGATGCCTCTAGTACGCAGAAATGGCGTATTGTCCAGGATTACCGAAAAATCAACGAAAAAAGTCTAGAGGACCGCTATCCAATCCCTAATATCACAGACATACTCGATAAACTAGGTAGAGCACAATATTCCTCAACCCTGGACTTAGCGAGCGGATTCCATCAGATAGATATGGAAGCAAGCTCTATAGAAAAGACCGCGTTCACGGTTAACAATGGGCACTATGAATACCTCCGTATGCCTTTCGGACTCAAAAATGCACCCGCCACATTTCAACGAGTCATGGATGAGGTCCTTAAAGAAGTACAAAATAAAATTTGTATGGTCTATATGGACGATATTATAATATTTAGTACCGGACTGCAAGAACACATTCAAAACCTAAAACTAGTCTTCGCAAAACTACGCGAAGCGAATTTAAAAATCCAACTTGATAAATGCGAGTTTTTGCGCAGAGAAGTAGAATTTCTCGGACATGTCGTCACGGCAGACGGAATAAAACCCAATTCTAAAAATATTCAGAAGAAAATTCATTAAAAATTTCGCAAAAATAACTAAACCCATGACGCAATGTTTAAAAAAGCACGAAAAAGTCGAACATACCAAAGAATTTGTTGACTGTTTCAACACATGCAAAACCCTCCTAATATCCGAACCTATTTTAGCATACCCCGATTTTTCTGAACCCTTTGAGCTCACAACGGACGCATCCCAATACGCGATTGGTGCAATTTTGTCACAAAAAGACCATCCTATTTGTTACGCATCTAGAACTCTTAACCCAGCTGAAATAAACTATTCCACTATAGAAAAAGAATTACTCGCTATAGTTTGGAGTTGCAAATATTTTCGCCCCTATCTCTTCGGACACAAATTCACAATATTTACTGACCATAAACCATTACAATGGTTATTTTCTCTTAAAGAACCTAATTCTAGGCTAGTACGCTGGCGCCTTAAGTTAGAAGAGTTCGATTACACTATAAAATATAAAAAAGGCAAAAATAATCAAGCCGCAGATGCTCTCTCTCGTAATCCCCCGGATTCAGACCTAAACGCACTTGAAACACTATCTACTACTAATAACCCCGGAGATATCGACAAATTAATTGATGATTTTCTCGATAACCCTGACGAACTGCCGCCGGTAGATCAATCAGTTATTAACGAAATCTTACAACCACATACACCCGAAAATCCAAAAATAAAAATAATATCAGATGTGCAAGTAAAAGCACCTAAAGCACCCTCTGATAAAAACAATCAAGACGACTTAGAAACCGTGCATTCTTCTCAAGAAGACCCTATATTCGGAATCCCTATCTCCGAAAGATCCCTAAATACGTTTAAACATCAAATAATAATAACAAACGGAGATATCGATAAAATTAAATGCAGGTTCGAAAAAGTTTTTGAAAATACAAGATTATATGTAACAGTATCGAATAGGAATACCCAAAACGACCTTATTAAACTCTTAAAAGAATTCATAGATCCCAAAATGACATATGCTATATATTTTAGATTCCCCAAATTAGGCGAATTTTTCACAGTCACCTTACAAAACCTTTTTAAAAACGCATCATTTAAACTAGTCCCATGCTCCAAATTTTTAGAAGACATCGAAACACTAAATGAACAAAAAGAAAAACTCGAATTATACCATATAACAAAAACATGTCATAGAGGTATAAACCAAATGAAAGAGTCACTAACCTCCAAATATTATTGGCCCGCTATGTCGCAAGATATAGAACACTTTGTCAATAACTGTGAAATTTGTGTAAAAAATAAATATAATAGGAACCCACCAGTAATAAAATTTAATCTTACGCCAACCAGTTCGAAACCCCTGGATCACATACATATGGACACATTTAAAATATCTAATGAATCATTTTTGACAATAATCGACACATTTTCACGATATGGCCAAGCATATCATTTAAACAGTCTTACAGGACCCGCGGTGATCGAAAATGTGCTAAATTTTATCACTCATCACGGCCTACCTCTGAAAATAACCACGGATTGTGGGACAGAATACAAAAATAAGGAATTTGAAGATTTTTGTAAATTATATAAAATAGAACTTCATTACACTACACCCAAAAATAGCAACTCGAACTCACCTGTCGAGAGATTTCACTCTACCCTGATAGAGCATTATAGGTGCCTAAAAGACGAAAGTAAAAATAATTTTACCCCAGTTCAGTTAATGAAAAGAGTAATCTTAGCCTATAATAATTCAATTCACAGCGTTACCAAATATACACCTTACGAAATTATGAAAGGGCATATAAATAGTACTAACCCTTTTGACCTTAACGATCACATAATTGTCTCCAATTATGTACAAAATCATAAAGAAAATGCTAAACTACTTTATAATAAAATCCAAGAGGTAAACGCCGACACGAAAGAAAAAATAATCTCAAAAAGAAATGAAAACCGACAAGACCCACCAGAATTACCTCTGACTAACCCTGTGTATATAAAAACTAAACTTAGAAATAAAGACAGCCCAAAATATAAAAAATGTAACATTAAATCCCAAACACATAAAAAAGTTACGACCAACAAAGGTACTTACCATAAAAATATAGTAAGAAAACCTAGAATTAAAATAAAACCAACTTTTCAGGGAAACCATGAAAAGGATATTGCCAATCCTGATACGGACGTTCCTTCGACTTCAGGAATCAATCAGTGACCCTAACGACATTCAAGTAACCCACCTTAAAAATCCCATTCTCCCTATTCAATTGGGCGAAGCTAAACTTGTATATAATAAGCATACTTTTATTCATTATGTAGATTTAGAAGCTATAGTTTTACAATTAAGAAATATAGAAAAATATTTTATAGCTATTAAGAAATATTATACAGAAAATATAACTAACCCTATATCTTATCAAGGCCTATCCGAAAATGCTATTTTGCGAACCGAATACTTAATAAAATTAACGCAAGATAAACTTAACAATTTACACTCACACATTAGACATAAGAGAGGTCTTATAGACTTAGTGGGAAAAGCAAATAAATGGCTATTCGGCACTCTAGACGCAGACGACGGCGAACGCTACGATAAGGCAATCAAAAGTCTAAAGAAAAACCAGAAAAACATTATAACCGAGTTAAACTCTCAAATTTCTCTTTCTAAACAATTAATCAAAAATTATAATAAGACAATCTCGATTTTACAGTCAAATCATGAAAAGTTAGAATATAGTTTAAGATTATTTAAGGAAACAACCGAAGGTAAAATTAACGATATAATCGAATATGTTAGTCTTCAAACTATAATTCACCAAATTAATTTGGATTGTCAAAATTTAATAAGTCTTATTGACAATCTAGAAGATACAATTATGTTTGCGAAACTAAATACGTTGCATAATTCGATAATGTCCGTATCCGAATTACAAGAAATACTTAAAGAATTAAAAGTCATGTATAATACTAAAGAAATACCAAATTTCAGAGACGTACTCTCGTATTATCAATTTTTCGGCACACAAGTAAGTTTCTCAGATAGAAAGGTAATTTTTGCTATTCATGTTCCTATAATTAGGCCCGAAAGCTTTACCTTGTACCACCTTTTTCCCATTATCCAAAATCAAAAAATATTTGTCCCAAAATACCCTTACCTAGCACAAACAACAGAGAAGACTCAATTTGTAGAAGCTCCGTGTCCCTTGCTAGAAGAAACGTATTACTGTAACGAAGATTTCCACCCCCATGACAGTTGCATTCTCCAATTAATGCGAGGTTCCCAAATGGATGATTGCCAAATTTTCCAAATGAACATCGAAGAACCAATATCCGAGCAAATCACTCAAGACGAAGTATTAGTCCTACCTGTAAAAGAAGAAAGAATATTTTCGAAATGCAGAACCGACCAATACATCGAAATTAATCACCCCGTCCTACTGAAAATGCCTAAAATGTGCCAAATTCAAGTGAGAGCAAAAACATTTATAAACAACCGAAGTATACGTCAAGGAAAACCACTTTTGCTGCCCGAAATCCATATTCCAAAAATAAAAACAAAAAACACGTTTCAAACTCCGAACCTTACGAAGATAAACTTCGAAGAAATTTTCCGTCTTAAGGACATGGGAAATCAAATATCACCAATCGAAGAAAGAAAATCAATCGATATTTCTTCAATAATCAATATCCCTTTAATAATAATATTATTAATCACCATCTGTATTGGATTAATAATATGGAGGCAAAGAACACTGACAAATATGGTTACCAATTTTCGAAAGGGAAAATCCAATAATCAAAGAATCGAAGAAGCCAATACCAATACTTCGCAAATAGACTCCGTTATTTTCTCAGCTTGATGAGGGAGGAGTTACGTAAGCAGAAACGGCTGACAATCATCTTTTAAAATTAGGGTTATGGGCGTTGCCGGTTGAGTTAAGGTTAGAATTAGATTAGGTTAGGTTAGTTTTTCTCACCTTTTTATAATAACTAGAGTTATACAATGTGTTTCTTAATTGAGTGTCAATATTTAAGGAGGTGATTTTTGAGTCCATTTTAAGAAGAAAACTTCATATAAACATATGTCCTAAACGGTGTAAATTTTGAGATACAGGGTGTTAAACTTTCAATAATTTCATAATTTTTCGATAATATCTCGAATACCACTCTAGGTATTGTAATGAAATTTGGTATAGAGGTACTATGCATCTAGTGGAATGTTTTAATGTAGAACATTTTTTTTTATTTCCACCAGTGGCGTCCGTACGGAATCCGACCTGCATATTTTCCCAGACATTGATGGTACGCCACTGATTTTTTTAAAATAAAAATTATTTTTGAAATTCTCATTCATTTTTGAGCAAGTTTGATCTCTTGGTAATTTTGAGTTGAACGCACGGTTTTCATTTTAAAAAATAAAAACCGTTTCTCTGCAGAGTTTTAACAATATCGCTAATATGACAACACCAATCGCCATGGCATGCAAGGAAATTTTTTTTTTTGACGGAAATTCAAGAAATCAAATTTGCTTATGAATAACTAATACCCAAAGATTTCAAATTTATTATTTGAGCTTATAATTTTTTAACACGAAACTATAAAATACTATTAGTTCATCAAAAAAGGAAGATTACTAATAATAATTATTATTGTAGTAGGCTTTGGCTGTCAGAATTAATACTTCTCTTGTAACTTAATTTGACAGTTCAGCTTTCAGATTCAGTCTGATTTAATTAATTTTGTGTTCTAAATATCTGATATATCTGAGAAAAGAAATGGTTGAGTTTACCAATGAAGAGTTGGCAGACATGCATTACATGTATGGTTTGGCTGATGGCAGTTCACCGGAAGCTAGGCGATTATATCAAGAGCGCTTTCCTGGTAGAGTCATACCAGATAGGCGAATATTTACAAATGTGCATAGAAGGTTGACTGAAACAGGTACATTCAAGCCAAATAATCAATTAAAAGGGGCCCATCGGACTGTAAGAACTCCAGAAATTGAAGAGGCAGTATTAAATTCCATAGATGAAAATCCTGAACTGAGTACTAGGAAAATTGGAATTAACCTAAATATTTCGCACATCCTAGTTTGGAGAATTCTACATGATTTTTTTATACCCATATCACATTCAACGAGTGCAAGCCTTACTTCCCCGAGATCTTCCTTTCCGAGTTAATTTTTGTGAATGGTTTTTGGAAAAAATTGCGCGTAATCCCTTATTTGATCGCGAAATAATGTTCACAGGTGAAGCGAACTTCTCCAGGAACGCTATCAGAAACTTCCACAATAATCATATCTGGGCTGACGAGAACCCCCATGCCATTGTAGAACATCATCATCAAGAGCAATTCTCTGTAAATGTTTGGGCTGGCATTATCGAAAATCACCCAATTAGACCTTTTTTCCTCCCAGAAAGACTAAATGGCCATAATTATCGCCGGTTTCTTGAGAACGATTTGCCGATATTGTTAGAAGATATACCAATTCTGATTAGAAACAGAATGTGGTTCATGCACGATGGCGCGCCCGCTCACTTTAGTATTGAAGCCAAAGAATATTTGAACCGCACATTTAATAACAGATGGGTAGGTCGTGGCGGACCCCAACCATGGCCCCCTAGGTCTTCAGACCTAAATAGTTTGGATTTTTTTCTATGGGGACATCTTAAATCTTTAGTTTATCGCACCCCAGTAAACACTGTAGAGGAGCTGAAGGATCGTATGAGAGATTCTTGCGATATTATCAGAAACACCGAGGGTATCCTTCAAAGAGTTCGCGACAACATGAGGAAAAGGGCTGAAGCGTGTATTCTCCAAGGTGGTGGGTATTTTCAACAACTTATCTAATTTTCTTTTATTTTTGTTGAAATTATTAATTATGTACCTAGTTGTATTAGTATAGTTTTGTAAATAACTTGTTATTGTTGAAGAATGTCATATTATTTTAATAAAATTTATAAAAAGTATTTATGAAGGAACAGACTTCTGAAAAACATTGACATGGTGGTCCTAGATTGGTGGCTGAAGACTACATACTATTATCTACAAATATCTCTCACTAAGATAAAGCCATTTCTGATTTTAATAAGAATGGACTTAGTAATTACTTTCACGCCACTGATTTTTCTAAAATAAAGCATTTTTATTGATTCATTTGTTTGTTTTCGAAAACTTTTAGTATTTATTTTCGACAAGATTTGATTTCTCGAGTTTAATACAATTATATTCCTCTGCATGCATGGTGATATCCGTCTTATGACCAGGATTGTTTGGACCATGCAGAGAAACGGTTTTTATTTTTTAAAACGAAAACACAAAATTACCAAGGGATCAAACTTGCTCAAAAATGAATGGGAATTTCAAAAATAATTTTTATTTTAAAAAAATCAGTGGCGTACCAACAATGCCTGGGAAAATATGCAGGTCGGATTCCGTACGGACGCCACTGGTGGAAACTAAAAAAATGTTCTACATCAAAACATTTCACTAGATGCATAGTACCTCTATACCAAATTTCATTACAATATCTAGAGTGGTAGTTTAAGACATATGTTTATATGAAGTTTTCTTCTTAAAAATCACCTCCTTAAATATTGGCACTCAATTAAGAAACACCCTGTATAACTGAACGAAACCAAACTTTTTGTTTGAAACATTTTTTTGTGTCTTTAATTCAAAAACCGTATAAGTTACGGAAAAAGTAATATAACGAAAAATGTGGAGGGGGTCGAGATACATACACAGCCGTTTATATATTGAGGATACAGTGGTCCGTTAGGCAATTATAGGCCAAAAACTAAATTTCAGTTTTCGTCCCATAGCTGCTAAAAAATGCCTTAGACCGGATGTTCATTTTTTTCTGAAAGATGTAGTCTAAACCTACAAATAAAGTACGACATAGTTTTTCATAAAACTAATGGGGAACCAGATAAACGCGAATAAAGATTTTTCTTCAAAAAATTCGGGTTGGACGTTTTGGACCTAATTTATATTTGGTTTCTAACACGTCTTTAATGTGGTCTTTCCAATTTTTATATTATCAGAAGCATACAAACGATACATTTCGAGATATAGACCATCATCAGATTATTAATTTTTTTATATTTCCTTGCCATAAATGGGGCAAAAATAATTTTTCTTTTATAAATATATTTAACAGTTGTTAGACGAAACAACTGAATGCGTGCTTAGTATTTTGACTTAAATCAGTTAAAAAAAAACTTAAGTTATTAGCTTGACTTAAGTCTTTGAAAAACTTAAATATTAAATGAATTTGTAAAAATGAATTAAAATGAAAAACTGGACGTCAATAAATGAATTAAATATTTGTATGCTTAACAGCTCTGATAGTAAGGGAGATCTTGGTTTGAAGCACCTTTTTTATTTAATCTATAAAGAACAAGAAAATTTTGAGAATTTAATGTGTGCGAAAATTTTCGGTAACTTACCACTCTCAGTAAATTCTCCCTCCTTGGAGCACCGCACTCTCCTTATTTCCGCGGTAACCGTTCCGCTCCCAACCGCACAGCAGTTTATTTCGCGAGCGCTTTGTTTACGGCAACATACACGGCTAGCGTACATATGCGGTTTAAAACAAACGGTTAATAGCGTTCGCTAATGCCCCGGCGGGCGGGTTAATAGTTATGTCCACCGCAAATGTATCCCTCCGCGCCATATTTCAGCCTTATTGGCGCCATTAAACGATTTCTTTAACGGGTTTCGGGATGAAACTCAGTAATAAAGGTTAGGGCGGGTTCAATTTTTCTTTATGGTGCGAAGTGGTCCTTCGAGAGCGAGCGGTTTTCGCCTGGCTGAATTTTAAAGATTTACCGGATCAAATCTGCGTGTGGGTGCTAAACGAATGGTATGAGAAGAAAGTGTGAGTAGAAAAATACATTTTAAATGGCTAGAACATTTTGCTTGTAAGGTCAAAAAACATAAATGTTCTTGATTTAGCCTTCTTTGCCATCTAACTCCATTTTAAAAATTTAAAAATGGTTGTTTGCTGGCATGATCGCCCAAAAATTGTTTTTTTTTCGAGTTCCCAGATATATTTCGTCTGCTAAATTGTATACCCATCACAGGTCACAAACCAAACTAATGCCAATGAAATTTAGTGGGTTTTAAGAGGTAGTTATTGCGCATTTTTTGACATGCAATTAAGAATTTTATATTCATCATTGGCGCGCATACGGGTAATGATCACAAATTGGTACGCCTCTGAGACATTTCAAATTAAAAATCATGTTTGAATTCTTCTTTCAATTTGTGACAAAAAATCTCTCTTGCCTTTTTTTCGTATAGGGTGCGGTTTTTATGCAAAAAAATAAAACATCTTATCGCGTATTTTTCATTTCTTTAATATATTATCTAACATTTCTACCTTTAAAGGATGCCCAATTGAAATGTTATGGTTTACCAATATGATGGAAGACGGTAAATAAGTAAGATATGTTAGTCACCAGACGCAATACACTCACCTAATATCGACCCAATATTATCTCTTAATGATGACTATTGCTAGCTCTAGTCGGGTAGATTGGGATTCTTCTTTCTCGTTACTCTACCTATACTTCCATATCACAATCTCTTACTTTAGGTGTAATATTTAAGTTGAGCGCCACCAAGTTTTAATTTAAGTTAAATAAAACTTGGAAAAAAAACGAGTAGTTGCATTGAATCTAACCACTATCAAAAGGTAAAGACTTATCTTGATCAATTGAAAACCAACACGTTGGAAACAAATGACTTTTATTGTTAATTCACAATATTCGGGGACTTATCACCAAGGAAAAAAAAAGAAAAATGTACTGAACAAAAAAAAATTATTGTTAACTCAATTCCATCCACCAGGGAGCTTAATAGCATCCGAACAAGAAGTGAAGGAATTAAATTTTCCCTAACAAGAGTTTAAATTTATTGTAAAGTTAGACTAACTCAAATCCTTTTGAGTGATTTGATGTGAGGTACGTAAATACAAAACCCAGAAGCTTATTCTTTATCTATACCACTCCAGATTAATCACATTTGGATTACACAATATAAACAAGAATTAGATCAAATAATCAGTTTAGAATACCAATAAGTTTCTTTCCCCCCTTAAATGATTGAAGTTTAATTCTAGTTAAAAACAAATAATTATGTTACAAACGATAATGGTTAGGGTTAAGTATTAAAAAAAAAGTTTTGATTATAACCGCAGTAATTCGGTAGCGCTACGAAGCCGGCAGCGTTTCACCTTACAGAAATTCTGCACTGTATGCTATATACTAGACAAGGTGACACCAGTAAATAAATTAATATGCATAAACAGTTTAATTAACAGAAATAGTAATATGTAAAGTACATATTTAAGACTATATTTGTTCCTTCAGAGTACCAAAAAAATGAGTTTGTCAACTATAAACTAGTAAACGTTAAACTGGTTGATGTGAGTAACAGTAGGTAGGGTATGACCCTTCCAGAATAAACATTAATCCTAAGAAATGTACAATCTATATGTTAAGTTTCCAAATGTTACCCTACTACTTAGCTGAATACTCTTGTCGCTAGTGTAGACTGTAAATGGTGGTAAGGCAGGTAACATCCAAGTGTTCCTCAGTGATCACTATGTCCTACAATTCAGCTACTTAGACCGTATCCAAGAGATCATGTCTATTCCATCAAAAGAAAAGTTCCAAATTCTATAAATAACTAGCAGTTAGGAAACCATACCAAAACCTTGCTAATGGTTTGTCTTTGAAGTTCCAAAATAATCCCAAATGAACTTCAAAGGTTCAACCTTATACAAAAACCCTGAAACAAGAATTGCCCCATGTAGAAAAATATCCACAATAAAGTTTGGAATATAATTCCAGACAGGCAAAACAGCACACAATATATACTAGAATATAATACAAAATTTTTACCACATTGTAGCTACAAGGTTACCAAAAAAAAATTGCTGGATGAGCACCAATGTTAAGATGACCGATGTTAGTGGCACGTGGAAGTAACTAAGACAAAATCGCCATGTAGGCCGTAAAGTTGAAACCCAAAATTTACTAAACCATAATATTCAACTTTACTTTGTCAAATCGGATCCCTCTAATCTCCCATTTGGGATGGAATTTAGTTAACAATAAAAAAAAAATTCAGAACATCCGACACTTCCGTCGTTGATGAGACTTCGTGCTAAAAAGAAAGATCTTTTCCTTAGCCCTTCTCAAGTACACAAAATGGCTTCCATCACACAATATTACCAAACACGGTAAATCTACATATCCTTTTCTACATTCCAAAACATTATTTGAAAAAAACAACTTTGCTCAGTATTAACAAAATAATGTTGGTCCAATAAATCCTCTAAACTAAATATTAACTTGTCAAATTCCAGTCCGATTTATAACAAAAATAGCCTTTATATCCATGAGTATTGAAAAGAGATGAAAATATATTATTACTTCTCAATTAATCCAATGTATTTTGTACAACCAAAGAATAACCATCTAAATTAGTAATATTAGCTCGCCGATACGTCAAATCAAGGACTTATAATAAGAAAGAAAAAGAGAGAGACAATACTTCCACTTCTATGCTTATTTCGACTGCATTATTCTATCGATTGAAAGCATGTGGTTTTGAACTGACCTATCATAACCCCGTGCAAAAATCTGACAATTGATAAACAATAACAAAGCAAATCGTTGTAGATTTCGAAATATATAATAATGAACAAATTTACCTTACTAATTAATGCAAAATAGTAAACCAAGTTATTAAAGAACATTTGTGTTTAAATTTACGTGCTTGTGAAATTTGCAAACAAAGTGTGATATGCTATTTGACATGTAAGCAACAAAATTCTTCAGAACTAACTGATATAAACAAACGGAATCTTAGAATATTAACGCAAGAAAACTATATACAGGTAGATTTTTGAATGTTTTCTTAGATTTTCTTATCAGCAACATGTCACTTAGATTTTACCTTCATTTGTTTGTCTTATATGATTGTTGACCCAGTCCTCGAGTCACAGCATATTAAAAATGTTAATTCCTATTAATTAAAATATCTTAAAGTGAATTTTATATATAAAACAGTAATTATGATAATACAGTACAATATGAAGGTATATTACATTGGCTCTATCAAAAATAAAGTAAATTCACATAAGGTTCTAATTTTGTACTCTTGCTTCCGGCTATTTGTGACAAGAATTTCTAAAACTAGCATTATTTCTGTAACTTAGGTATCAATGGTAAATGTAAGCCTGAATATAGTATAAAAGAGTGTTTTTAATTACAAATTAGATTAAAATGACTTAGATATCATAACGGATATAATGTTAAAAAAATGAAAATGTATAAAGTGAAGATTGATTTTACTGAATTTTACTGCCATATGTACTGACGGACATATATGGCAAATCTAACTGTAACAGTCATCTAGTAGGCTATTGTCAACATTTATCTGTCAAATACGAATATTTTAACGAAATGTCAAATTAGCGTTTCTTCATTTTAGTTTGCAATAACATTATTGTTAATAATAAATTTTCCTTTTATCGAAAAGAATGCCTTTTGGACAATTTTTTAAGATGTTCTTTGAATCTAGGATCACTGTCCACGAAAATCCCAAGATTTTTCACTGAATCAACCACAGGAAGCCGCTGATATTAATATTAATATGATTACGCAAGTATCCAACGCTATTTTTGTTACCAAACAGTAAAAAACATGAATTGTTAGGATTAAGATGAAAATTATGATCACTACAAAGTTGGTAAAATCTGTTGAGGTCTTTATCAATTATTGTTTGGCCCTCCAAGTAATGGTCGCCATCAAAGCAGAAATAAATCTGGGTACAATCGGCATATGCCTAAATCCTGCAGTTAACCATAGCTTGAAGAACATCAGAGGAATAAACCAAGAAAAGCAAAAGGACTAATATTGAGCCTTGAGAAACCCCATCTATCTGTTAGGAATGACTGAATAAGATTGACTGAATTTTCATTAAAACCGTAAGATTTTAATTTAGATACAATAAGTTTATGATTTATGGTGTCAAAAGCTTTCGAAAAGTCTAACAGGATTAATACAGTGATAAGTTTCTTATCAGTTGCACGTATTATATCGTCAATAAAATTTGTTAGGGCTACGGCAGTACTGAAATTCTTTCTGAATCCACATTGTTTATCAGGTATTATTTTATTATGAACGAAAAAAGAGTACATTTGATTATATAATATCTTTTCAAATTTTGTTTTGTTTAAAACGCACTTATTTGGGAAATATAAAAAAATAGTTAAATTAAAAAATGAGGATTTTGCAGAAACTAAGGGCTTGGTGTTGTTGAAAAGGTAATTTATTTTCTAAACGATTAAGGCAAAAATATACAAGGTGTCCCACTGAAAAAAACATAGTTTAATGTCATATCTCAAAAACTGAAATAGATAGAAAAAAAGGAAGAACGTTACTGAATTCCACGTAAAAAATTTCATAAACCAACAATTTACTTTTTCCTTTTATCACTAATAATATGCAAGATACGCAACCCTAAAAAAACACAAATTTTTGAAAACACCCTGTAGATCAATAACGAATCAAGTTAGCCATTGTCAGTACGCATGGTTTAAAGTTCATTTTTATAAATCGGACTCGAAAATGTTCAATCAGTTTTTGTGTAGCATCTACAGTTTTGCCAGAACCCCTTAAAATTATCGAAAATGCGCAACCCTGTACAGGAGGCACAAAAGAAGGTCCTATGGGTACTGTAACTATAATGAGCCATCCTGCACCTATTAAAGAATAATTAAAACAGAGTCTCCGGTACACAAACGTGCCCCGCACGATTCATCATCAGAGTGGCGTGTCGCGGCACTCGAAAAAGCGCGGCTGTGAATTCTTTTTCGCACAAAAAAAACCGTTCTGGTTTTATCTCGCGTTAATTATTTTTAATGAGGATCCGCAGCGGTAGTGTAGGGGGGAACCGTGTATAGACAGACATTACCGACATGCAGATATACTTAATCACCGGGAAGCGTCTTCCGCATCGGCCAGAGACGGATTATTCGTTGTAAAACATGTTTGCTGATTTTCTTTGGCTATTTCCTAATTTTAAGAGCCCCGTCGAGTTAGCCCCCCATGCCATATTTTAAGAAATTTTTTGGTAGAAAGTGATTGTGCCAGAAGTGTGCCCTGCTGTGCCACTAATATTCAAAACTGTGTTTGTTTGAAATTGATATTATTAATAAATAATAAAAAGGGCCCCAATTAACCATACTTAAAGTGTGCTGATCTGTGTTGAGCATATTTTTTAGCTTGCTGTTTATTCTAACTTGATTTAAAAAGAAAGAGATATGCCGGGGCCAATTTGATATTAAATTTCTCCACTAAAACCAAAACACTGGTTTCGTTATGTAGATGATACTTTTGTTGTTTGGCCTAATTGACAGGATGATCTCCTGATATTTCTGGACCAGCTTAATTAACAACATGATAATATCAAGTTTACAATGGAAATTGAATCTAATGGAACGATTTCATTTCTAGATGTATGTGTTCACAGGAAGGAAAATGGTACATTAGGACAGGGACGGACTGGGTTCGGAAAATGTGGCGGGCGATTCAAAGGCAAAGGCGCCGATTTTCGAACAAACTGTACCGTATAAGGAAGAGGGAGGGGAGAGGGGGGGTGCGTCGACAAGGAAAACGTCATTAAAGAAAATTAGTATTTATTATTTTTCCAATGTCAAAAAATCGCAAAATGAAATAGTCAAAAATATTATGAAAATGTAGTAACAACAAATCTAAAACTGGCATATCCAAATAGACATTACTATTTCTATGAAAAATGAAACGATTCAGGCTCACACTTTAACTCAAAAATCAAACTAAGGGAACTGTATTCTTTGGGACGTTGATCCGATACATCTTGCAGTTTAGGACTGCACGATTATTTCATTATCACAACAAAACTAAAACTAGAATATCAAAAGAAACAGTATTTTTATGAAAAACAACAATTTAGCCCTGTGTTTTAACTTAAAAACCGAGTTAAAATTAAAAATGTAAAGGAACTGTATTCTTAGGCACATTGATCCAATACAACTTGAAGTTTGAGACTAAGTAGTCAAAAAATGGTTTCAGTATCAAAAAGTAATTACAACAAAACATGAAAAGAAAAAGAAACAGTATTTTCATGAAAAACAATGATTCCGCGTCACATTTTAACTTAGAAACAAAACTAAGGAACAAAAAACAAAGTGTATTATCTGTTATTTTAATCCACTAAAACCCTTGCAGATTAGACACAACCAACAGAGCAGACAAATGTTTACTTGTTGTCGCAAAATCGCTTATAATATCGTCATTGCTGAGTGACATCAATATATTCCTTTTTAGAGCCATCAACTTAAATGCTTCGACATTCTCCTGAGACAAATTATTTCGTAGACGATTGAGAATGTACTTCAATTTTGAAAATGACCTTTCACACCTGGCTTATGGAGAGAGTAAGCATATATTTATAAACTTTGAAAAGTTGGACATAGGCATTTGCATATAAGTTATATTTAAATAGAATATTAAAACAACATAATATGCAGTTTTTGCAAAATTTACAGGAAGTTTTTGTGAAATCACAATCTTGATCTTTATCGCAAAAATGACCAGGTAAAGATTCACAAAATTCTTCTGTGAGAGATTTTGATATCTGTGGCCATTTGCCAGCAAAATCTTCTAACTCTTGTCTTAGTTCAGCTTGGTCAATGTCTGAAAAAAAAGGCTTAATTTTTGTACATATAACTTTCAATTCAGAATCTGGTAAGTTTTTTACGTTTGAGAACTCCGCTGGATGGAAACATTGAAAATCCATAAATAGTTGTTTATGATTTGCGAATCTAGATTTAAGACATTCGATCGCTGTATCGTACGTGATATTATATACTTCAATAGTTTACGCCACTTGTAGATTCATCTGCATTTTTTTTTTGTTTCCATTGCCTTATAGGTGAAAACGTTTCTTCTAATTGGAGGTCTAGGTTTTTTTCTGCGAAGCACTCGTTTGTCCTTGCAACGTATTTTTGTGTCTCTCCCAATAAATTATTAAATTCTCTAGACCTAGCTTCTAGTTCTGAAATTGTATGTTCAACCATCCGGTAGCAGTGCAATAAGTCCATCCCTTTTGTTTGTAGATACGAGGACAGAGGGCTAGTATAGCGAAATATATTCAAAAATAAGATAGCTGTTAATATAGTTTCGAATTTAAGAAAATTCTCTAAATAACTGTTTGCTGTAAATCGTGTTTCTGCGTTGAAATTTTCATCGGTGGAAATACAGTACAATGCTTCGCAAAGACTAACGTAGATGCCAGTTTCAGTATTGAAAATTCTTACCAAAGCTTTGTCTTTTGCCCACCATCTGGTATCTCCAATTAGGTTAACAAACTTATTGTCCCCTGATATCTTTTTCCAGACGACCATTCTTTTATACGAGTCTCTTACAAAAACTGCACATTTATTTATAAGACCAAATAAATTAATCGCTGGTAGGGTTTTGGTGCTAGCCTGTAACATAATTAAATTTAACACGTGAGCGTAGCACCATACATGTATTTGTTCTGGAGAGGCATCTTTATCAAATATTTGTCGAAACCTTTATACTGACCTTGCATGTTTGATGCTCCATCAGTAGAATTACCTACACATTTTTTTATGTCTATATTCAGAGTTTTTAACACATTTTCTACAATTCTAAATAAATTTTCACTCTTCCCAGACTCAGAATTGATGACAGCAATTACTCTTTCGTATACTTTGTTTTGATAAACGTACCTTGCGACAACTGAACATTGATCTACTGCATTGATGTCTTGGGTGGTATCAATCTGAATTGAAAATATTTTCGATTTTTGAATTTCGTCGGTTATAAAAGCTCGCCTGAATCTCTTCGAGCTCATTCAGTGTTCAAATCTCGAGGAGTAAGGATTCCTAAAAATGCCTCGTGTAGGCGAAGGCGAAACGTCGGATAGTAATTCCAATTTGACACGGTCTAATCCCAAGAACCATGATTTCTTAAGTTATTCTTTAATTTCGAAAAATGTTCTTTTATAATATTTACAAGAAACTATCATATTTTTTCGTACAACTATATTTTCAATACAACGCTATTAAAACAAATAGATTAAGTTAGGTCATATATCACACCCAAGGACTTAGGTGTGATATATGACAAAAAATATTTTTAAGCATCATATTGAGTTTATTGCAGAGACAAATAATAAAATGTTGAGTTATGTTATATGGACTTGTAGACATTTGTCTTCTATACATTCTGTAAAGGATTTATATTTCGCCTACATATAGATTATAAAAACAGATTGAAAAGAATACAAAATACATTTTTAAGATTTTTAAACTAATGGAACGTATAATTTCAATGCAAAAATTATCGAGCTAAGGCAAACTTTTGCTCTGTGTTCTCTAGTATCAGACAAGCAAGAAAAATTGTTTTTAATGTAAATTAAATCCTCACGTACATCTTGTTTGCGCAAAACGTTTTGTGCTTCTTGTATACAATGTGAGTATTCCGCATTAAATTGTTTGACTATGTTTTTTATTGCCTCTAAATGTTCTGCGTAATAAATGGCAGCGTTTATTCAAGTTCCCCTTAATTTTTCTGTCCGAGTCGGAACTTCACTCGTGGATAAAAAGCACGAACTTGTTCTGCAACTCGATGAAGTCCATGTGCAAGACATGTGGCATGTATCATTTTAGGGTACAATATTTGTAGACCACTCATCGCTTTACACATGTATGGAGCAGCATCTGTAATTGCCTCTAACACTCTAGCATATTTAATACTACCGGGCTATAAAAGAGTGATAGAATCGTTGAAAAATCCAGCAACAGGTCTAAGGTCTTCATTGTAAGTAAATATGATTTATCCCTTTCTGCTTCTACACCCAACACACCAAAAACAAAATTAGCAACATATCTCTGTTCCACATCAATTGTTTCATCTAGTGACACCCATATACTTTTATTCTCTACTTTTTCCCGCAATTCGGTAACTGTCTTATTGTACAAATCTGGAACATAGTTTTTCCTTAACGTGGATTCATGTGGAATTGATGTCTTTGTATACTGCTCTAAAAATGATTTCAGAGCAGGATTACTTAATTTGTTCAGTGGAATATACGCACTAATAAACGTTTTGCACTAATCCTCATTGAACTTTGATCGTTTGGGTCCCGGTCCGGTGAAAATGCTGTGGTGACTAAAACTTGTTTCTGAGCACACTTTTTACTTTTTTGGATCTGATGCTTTGTAGTTCCTATGTGTTGTGTCACTTGAAATTTCTTGTTCGCGGTAACAGGAACATCACAATATTTACCAAAACAGCGCAAAACCGTCAGTCGTAAAATCAGGGCAATCTTTCACGAATTAATTTAATACCGCACTTAATGAAAGTTTTTCTTTCGGCATATTGGATCATGTTCACGCCACAATGTGTAAACTAAACTAAATTGAAAAATTATTTCTAACGTTCTTAAAACGTGCGTATTTATGATTGTAAATCCGTGGTAAATCCATAGTTTTTAAAGCACAGATGTTTTATTGGGTACTTATAACGATTTTAGGAAAGGTTGGGTAAAACCTTGGGCCTGCCAGCAACTGACATTTTTTATTATTTTATTATTATGGATTATATTTGAAATACATAAAATTTGTCTTGGGAAATAAAAATATATTCAGAAAAATTATATATATATATATATATATATATATATATTTATTTCTTTTTTTTTAATTCTTGGGTACTGGTTTATTTTCTTAAAAGAATTATTTATTTCCTTAACGTTTCGCGCTTAATAGAGAGCTTTTTCAAAAGGATAATATTGGCCTGTAAATTCAATTTGAAGTAAATTAAAATCTAGGAATTGTGGAACAGTGTTGGTGTGTTTACACTCGAGTTAATATATTCTCCTGTTCTTTTGGCTTGCGAGCTTTCCGTAGGCTTTAGAAACATCTTTGAGGTTTTGTTCACAAATCCGTCCATAAGTTATTCGGATGTCTTATATTAATGGCATCTTGGTTGTTAGCAATTTTTAACCCTTGCTGTAATATTTTTGTTGCATTTTCTTAAACCATGTCTAGTATTTTTTTGTTAAAAATTCTTGGGTACTGGTTTATTTTTTTAAAAGAATTATTTATTTCCTTAACGTTTCGCGCTTCATAGAAAGACCACTAATATCCTTTTGAAAAAGCTCTCTATCTAATATCGGATACATCTTAAATTGAGACTAAAGAACACTTTTTATTAGATCCACGTTGTAAAACAAAAGTTCGAAATTAATTCACAGACCACCTAAAATTCCTGAAAGGAAAATTATTACGTTCAGGATTTAGGGGATCTAAAATCGCACCACTAAAAATCCCTTATCTCGTTAGCTAACATTAACAAACTTTACTAGCAAATTAGGCTCTAATCCGTTCCTGGCCTGCAGCTTTATTGCATAATTAGATCCTATACAAATTTGCCTTACGAACATCATCTTTCTGGTTAAAGCGAACGCAGGAGCTTTATTTTTAATTAAGTTTAGGAGTTGTACGTAAAAGTTATCCCTCTTTAAAGCGTTATTTTAAAATTACCTTTTTTTTAAATCCTTTCCTTTCTTATAAAGGATCAAAATCAAGATTAAACCGGAGGTGAAAATTAAAAATTTTTTCGGCTAATAAGATTATCTATATATTTAAAGCCAAATTTTTTAAAGTGCGGAAACGAAAGAAAACTGGGCTGTCCTTAAAATAAAGGTTCATAGTCTTAAGCAAGCGCAAAAGTAAAATTTGTGTATGCAAATAAATTTTATGTCATTTTATTTGTTGTAATAGTTTGCCGCTTCACCCATAAAGTGCGCCAGCTAAGCGGTACGGAAAATGAATCGAGGATTTAGTAAATTTCGCACTGGTCCACTTGTAATTGGGATGTTCCTAGAGTCTCCATGCACTTGCCGCTAGAAGGTTCTAGCTATTTCCAGTGGCGCCCATACATTTCGAGCATTTGTTTTCATTTCTATATAAATGCGTTGCGTTGAATTTGAATTATTATTTCGAAGTAACGATGGCGAGCAAAAGAGGAAAAACAATTCGAAGCGGTGCACGTGAAGTTATTGCTAGCGTTATAGAGGCCTGTACTAGAGAAGCTGAAAATAATAGTGTATTTTTCCAATTCAAAATCGAACAGAACGCATTTTACACTGCTGTTTCGGAAAGAAAGTGTAAGAAAAATTCAAAGTGAACATAATGATCGCTCATGTTCTACTTCACCTTTAAAATCTCCTGGTAAAAAACGACCCCGATTATCATACAAAGATAAAATTGACGATGGTGATTTTTAAGTAATTCGACGAAGAATAGAGGATTTTTATATAAACTTGAAGAATGTTCCGACCTGCGGTTTGCAGGTTTTTTTAAATCTTAATTCTAATGCTATTATAGATAAATAAGTGTGTGAAATTTGATACACGTCTTTTATACATAAAAGGGCATTTTTTATTAACAATCAATTTTTGAAATTTCTACCAGTGGCGTGCATATGTAATTAACCTGGGTAAATCCGTATGCATAGAAGACGTGTATCAAATTTCATTCAGTTATCTACAATAGCATCAGAATTGGGACGAAAAAAAATGTTTTATTTTTAAACTTTACCATCCTGTATCCCAAAAGTTAAGACTTTTAGGACATAAAAACACCCCCTTTAACATTAGCACGCAATTAGGAAACGCATTGTATAGTACTTCACAATGACGGCCCCTGTATAAAGTAATATGACAAACGGAGACACACGGCCACTTTTGGCATACCCGAGTAGATCAAAGTCGAACTGCATAAATTAAAATTTTGATAAATTTCGTTCACTGGATCTGATGCTGGCTGCCCTTGTAAAATCTGAACTTGTAAATCGTGTATCACTGTACTGGGTGGTCCAATAATAGTGGACGTAGGCAGTAGCCCGGGAACCGTTAATGACAGAACTCAAGAAAAAATATATTTCTAGGTAAATCGATCAAGAAAAATCAAAATTAAATCATTTTTAAATTCGAAAATTCCCCGTTTTTGCAACACAAAAGAGATATAGAAGTGCGGTACACGAAAGAAAACAGACAAATATAGATAAAGGTTAATTAAGCATAGTTACATTTTTTAATGATCTGAAGTGCATATAGTCAAAAAGGAGTGCCATATTATTTAAAGAACGACGGGACACCACTGGTTTAAAGAGATTTCTTGACCGACCTTCCTAAACCGATTGACTCCGCCCGATTTTCTTTCGTGTCCCGCACTTTAGCAAGTTCGTGAGAGAGTTGTATTGCACCAAATTATATGATTTTTTTTTTAATAATCGTCTGGTGAGCGTTTGGCACACTGTTTGATAGTAATGTATAGAGGGGTTAAGGAGGGATTTTTCAAAATTCAAATTTCATTCATTCAAAACATTATTTATTTAAAACAGTTGGTTTTTTAAATAAAAAATTAAATTCGTGTATTTTATTTGATTATTTTATATATTTTAAAATTTCTTAAAAATGTATACAAGGTGTTTCAAAAAATCGGGTCATTGATTAATCACGATTCTGCTCAAACCGCTTGACGTAAAAAGCTGCATTTTGGCATACAGATTGATTGTAGGATATAGAGGTTCGACAAGAAGTGATATTTCAAAACTCAAATTTCAACGGTTGGTGTTTCGGAAAAACGCTTAAACTCGTGTACTTTATTTGATTATTTTACCTATTCTAAAATTTCTTAAACACATTTATTTTCAAAAAATCGGGCCACTGATTAATCACGATTTAGCTCAAACCGCACGACATAAAAAGCTGAATTTTGGCATACAGGTTGATCGTGGAGTGTGAATGTTCGATAAGAAGGGATTTTTCAAAAATTAAATTTCAAGGGGATAAAGCTGTCCCTATTACAATATTTTTAGTTAAACAACGATTAGTTTTTTAAAAAAATCCCTTGAACAGGTATAATTTACTTTATTTTTTTACATACTTTTTTTAATTTTATACAGGGTGTTCCAAAAAATCTTAAATAATTTTTCACCAAAAATCTCCGAAGCTCCTGTTGACAAAAATTAAAATTAAATGCAATAGAAAACGAGATTTATAAAGAGGTATTTAAATAAAGCGATTATAGTCATTTTTATATGCCTTTCGTTATCGCCATACGCGAACGAAGTCGCGGGTACTCCCTAGTGACTTATAAAGTAGCAAACGTAGAAAGGCAAAAATCTAAAGGGTTATTTAGATAGTAAATGAAAACGGAACTTACTAAAATAAAAAAAAACTTTTCTCATAACTAGTATTTTTTCTATCGGAAGACAAGTTGGAACTTTTGTCGAAGATTTAAAGATAAAGCGGACGGAAACTAATTTAATTGGCTTCGACTTAGGACTTTCGAACAAATATGCGATGCAAGCATCCGAAGAAATAATACGGATTTTTTTTTCATTTTTCGAGCATTTTTACTTCCCTCGTTAAAGTACAGGGTAATCAGTTAAGGGTAGCGAGCGGCCATATCTCATAAGATATTGGTCGTATAGATTTGAGAAAAAAAAATCGTAATAAAACTCGCCAAGAGAAATTGCTGAAAATTATTTTCGAGTTTGACAAACGTCCGCTAGAGGGCGTAACAACCAACACCAAGTAGAAAAATGGGGTTTTTATAGAATTTTGCCTAATGAAAGTATATCGATGCGTCGCTAGATGCGTTAACTGAATTAGTAGCATATTTTTTAGTTTTTTTCAAAAAAAAAGCAAATGTAATGGTATATTCATTTTTACATATTTTAAAAGGGGATACATTTCTCTATAATTTTATGAAAATAATTTATCATCTACCTTTTTTTGAACCGTTGATATTGACCAAAATATTATTTTATTTTAGCAAAAAATGGCACGCCACTGCTTTTTATCAAAATAAAAATCATTTTCGTAATTACTTATTAGTTGCTAACAAAAAGAACCTCTTGACTTTTTTTCGTTAGACGAACGGTTTTGGATTAAAAAAATAAGATGTTGTTGGACAGTTTTATTAAGATTTTTCATTGTTAAACATCTTTTTTTTGTCAATCCAAAACCGTTCGTCTAACGAAAAAAAGTCAAGAATTTCTTTTTGTTAGCAACTAATAAGTGATTACGAAAATGATTTTTATTTTGACAAAAGCAGTGGCGTGCCATTTTTTAATAAAATAAAATAATATTTTGGTCAATATCAACGGTTCAAAAAAAGGTAGATGATAAATTATTTTCATTAAATTATAGAGAAATTTATTCCCTTTTAAAATATGTAAAAATGAACATACCATTACATTTGATTTTTTTGAAAAAAACTAAAAAATATGCTACTAATTCAGTTAACGCCATCTAGCGACGCCAGCAAAAGTCAAAAATTCAAAACCAAATAAGCGTTTTGTAGTGCAAATTATGCTCTTTCATATGAACCTAAGTTTGCTAAAATCGGTCAAAAGAAACGGGAGACATCTTGGTTTGTTTGAAAAAACAATTGAACTTCCCCCACCGCTTTATTTTGATATATAGAACAAAACATTTTAGACAAAAAGTGTAGGGAAATGGTCACTAAATATGAAAATGATATCATCGATATATTTTCATTAGGCAAAATTCTATAAAAACCCCATTTTTCTACTTGGTGTTGGTTGTTACGCCCTCTAGCGGACGTTTGACAAACTCGAAAATAATTTTCAGCAATTTCTCTTGGCGACTTTTATTATGATTTTTTTTTCTCAAATCTATACGACCGATATCTTATGAGATATGGCCGCTCGCTACCCTTAACTAATCACCCTGTACTGTAATTGTGAAAAAATCACCCTCCGAGATTTTTTCCGATCTTGACGAAGAACATATTTTCTTAATCCCGTCGGTCTGTCTGTCTGTATGTCAGTCTGTCGGTCTGTCTCTTCGCGGCGCAGCTAAAAACTGCTTACCCGATTGACTTCAAATTTTAGGCAAAAATTAGTAGTATTAGTAATATTTTGCTAAAAATTCAATATGCCGGAACAAGATGGCGGCCTAGTTAAGTTAGGTATGTGTCAGTATATAAATTACTTATTCAATTTATTATGTCCAAAAATCAAGTGTGGCATAGGTAGAAATATTTGAAATGATAGTATATGTTTGTTACTAAATGTGTACATGTTACTGTGTTCTGAACTAAATTGGGTCACATTTCACTATTCCAATTTACCGATTTTTTGGCAAATTTTCATTATAATCGCCGTCCAAATAAAAAATTCAGACTTTTTTACAAATCCTATTAGCTTTTTGCCGGGATTTTTAAATAATTTCTATATAAAATCTCATTATAAATACATTTGAAGATTTTACAATGTTCTATTGAATGACTGTACCACTAATGACAATTATAACCTCACATTATGGCTTTTGCATAGTTGTCAGCTATACAAGATTAAGTTAGTGGGATATGTGATTTAAATAAAACCAATGTAATTTTCTCTCGTTTTAGCTACAAAAAAGCTCTAACAACATTTCGCTCTAACTACTCAGCAAGTGAGTGAAAATTTGCTATAAAGAAAAAATTGTACATATCGGTAAAAAATCGGTACCGATCCATATAAGACGCTAAATAATAGGTGGTCTTGGCCTAGAATGATAATAAAATTAACAGAGATATTTGACATGTTGAGTTTTGGTTGGTTTGAAGCAAATATTTCTCTGATATTTTTTATCGCTTCGATTCATGTTTGTGCATTTATGTGTTAGGGAGATAGAAATTTATCAGAAAACAATTTTTTTTTCAAATAAAAAAGTAGGCGTTTGGTCGGAAAACTGGTTACGGCACCGTACCAGTAAGTACCCAAAAAAAAGATACACGAAATGGATGGTTTAGCAAGGTAGGTAAAATATATACAGGGGTTACAATTACAAGGTGAAATTTGCACAAACTGTTTTTTTTCTCTTAACTTTTAAACTGCTTAATTTTTTTAAATACGGCTTTCAAAATTCGATGTAACTTTTAGAAAAGTAATTTATTTTGAGAAAATATTGTCACAACTCTCAAAAAAAAAATGTTTTTATCCTGTAACTTCTGAACTACTTAAAATTATATATAAGATTTTCACAATTCCATGTAACTTTTAGGGGCGTCATTTATTTGATTTTTTCGACATCTATCAAAAAAACATTTTCCCCCATAATTTTTAAATACGGTACGTTTTATTGAGGTAATTAAAAAAAAATTGACATGTCAAAAAAATTATTTTCCGCCTAACTTCTGAACTGCTTAATTTCTTTAGGTAGGTGATAGTATGTTTTCATTCCACGTACACCAATGTCGTAACAGGAAAATGATTCTTGTTTGGAACATGTTCTGCATCACAGCAGACACAATGATCCATTCTAGTCAAACGACGATCGCGATTTAGCTGTTATTAGAGCTCATCAGGCTGCCAAAGACTAGCGAGCCCCGTGTAGGGCAAAAGCACAAAATGGAATCACAAAAACAACTACTACGCTGGCTAATACCACGACCGGCATTGAACTACATTGTGACTCCTGGCTTTCGTTGGGAGCATTAAATGATAGTATGCTTTCATTCCACGTATATATATATATATATATATATATATATATATATATATATATATATATATTATATATATACCGGGTGTCAACGATATCGTTTTACACGATGCCATTCAATTGCTTTTAAGGTTAGGATTTTTTTATTTGGGTTAACGAAATATGGTATTAAGACACATATTTTTCATGAAAAAACAATTGAATATTACTGCCAGTTTTTCCGATATCAGAACCAAGTTAAGAATTTCAAATGGAACCCTGTATATTATTTTACATAGTTTGATAGAGCTTAGAATTACCTTTTCAATGACACATCACACGTTATATTTTTTTTCAAAATGGCGGAGCAGGAAGCGCTTTTTCAAAATTCAATATGGCGGTCGTTTCCCGATACCGATGAAATTTTTGTTTAACAAATTATTAAAATATTAAACAAAATCGGGTTTTCAATGGATTTTAATCAAATTTAAAATCAAATTTTTAATTTATCACAAAATGGGATAAGTTTAATTTTTTCTCTAAAATGTGAACTTTTTCTTAAATTTTCTCAAAGATTTTAAATAGAAAGTTGTATTTATTAAATATTAGTATTAAAGTATATCTTATTAGCTACACGAAACCGCATAACAAGTCGTATTTTTGCTTTTTGTTTCAGAAAAAATTGACAAAACCTTGCCGATATACATTTTTCCTAATACATAACATGAAACAAACACACACATATTATTAATCAGAAAATCCTGGAATATTTTTTATTGTTTATTGATAAGTAATTTTGTATTATTTTGACATTTTATGACTGTTGTCTTATTTTAGGAAAGCGAGAAAAAATCACAAGTAGTATTAATTTTATTTTACCGGTAGATACGGTGCAGTAACATGAAAGATGACTTAACTAAGATAAGTAGGCCTTGGAAACAATTACATAGGGATGCCATTATAATTTTCATTAGATTTAACCAGAAACGTCAAAAGTACTGTTTTGTATCGACATTTCTGATAACTTTCGTTACATTTTTACACTGAGAAGTGGTTCTAGTTAGTTTTAAAAATAAATATTATGGTTTATTCAAGAGAACATCAAATTGATATGCTCCTTATTTATGGGGAATGTCGCAAAAATTCAAGGGACACAGACAGATTATACCAGGAACGCTTTCCGAATCGTGACGCTCCTTCACATGCATATTATCCTTGGCTAGTACAACATTTAAAAAATGAAAATAATGGTGGTGTCCATGCTAATGGCAATGATGGTTTCGTAGTAAGCGAAGAAGTGGAAACAAACGTTTTAGCGTACATCGAGTATGACCGTACAGCTTCCCTTCGTGAATTAGGCAAACAGTGCAATACGTCCCATGAAAGCGCCAGAAAAATTTTAAAGAAACACGGGTTTAAATCGTTTAAGTATCAAATTCACCACCACCTATTTGAAAATGACTTCCAAAGACGACTTATTTATTGCAATTGGTTTTTAGATAATTATAGTATAAGTCGTGTGTTTCATCATAAGATTATTTTTTCGGACGAATCAAGGTTTACTAATCTAGGGATGTTTAATAGAAATAATTTTCGTTATTGGGCAAAGGAAAATCAAAGATTAGTAAGAGAAGGTGCCTTCCAGGAACGTTTTGGAGTTAATGTTTGGTTAGGCGTTGTAGGACTAAGCGTTATTGGTCCAATATTATTCCATCAGTCTTTAACTGGCGAGATGTATTTGGACTTTCTCGAAAATGAAATTGAACATTTTATAAATAATTTGCAGCAAAATGATGATTTAGTTTACCAGCAAGATGGCGCCCCTGCTCATAATTCAAGAATTGTTGCAAATTACTTGAATGAACGATTTGGTGAGAACTGGTTGGGAACCAATGGACCAATTCGATGGCCAGCGAGGTCGCCTAACCTAACCCCGCTTGATTTTTCTATATGGGGTCATCTGAAAGAAAAAGTGTATGCAACTCCTGTAATACCGTTGGAAATGTTAGAAAATAGAATAAGACGAGCCGTTGAGAGTATCTCAGAACAGCATTTACGAAACCTGCTCGCGGAAAATGTTGAGAGAGTTACACTATGCCAAGAACAAGGCGGACAGCGCATAGAACATTTAATTGAGTGACTTTTGTATTAATTGTAAAAGTTTGATTTTAAATTAGCATTAAACCCAATAAAAACCCTCATATTTGTTTATTATTTCTACCTATAATTCAAAAATATCTTCGGTGTTAGAAAATGGCCGCCATATTGAATTTTGAACAAAAGCTTCCTGGTCCTCCATTTCGAAAAAAAATCAACTTGTGATATGTCAATGTAAAGGGAATTCTAAGGTCTATCAAACTGTGTGAAAAAATATACAGGGTTCTTTTTAAACTTCTTGACTTAGGTCTAGGTATTTCCGGAAAAACCGAACGCCTACCGGTAAAATAAAATTAATACTACTTGTGAATTTTTCTCGATTTCCTAAAATAAGACAGCAAAAATCATAAAATGTCAAAATAATACAAAATTGCTTATCAATAAAAAATATTCCGAAATGTACTGATTAATAATATGTGTGTGTGGGTGTGTGTGTTTCATGTTATGTATTACGAAAAATGTATATCGGCAGAGTTTCGTCAATTTTTTCTCAAACAAAAAGCAAAAATACGGTTTGTTATGCGGTTTTGTTTTTGTTTTTTGTTTTTCTCAGTGTAAAAATGTAACGAAAGTTATCAGAAATGTCGATACAAAACAGTACTTTTGACGTTTCTGGTTAAATCTAATGAAAATTATAATGGCATCCCTATGCAATTGTTTCCAAGACCTACTTATCTTAGTTAAGTCATCTTTCATGTTACTGCACCGTATCTACCGGTAAAATAAAATTAATACTACTTGTGATTTTTTCTCGCTTTCCTAAAATAAGACAACAGTCACAAAATGTCAAAATAATACAAAATTACTTATCAATAAACAATAAAAAATATTCCAGGATTTTCTGATTAATAATATGTGTGTGTTTGTTTCATGTTATGTATTAGGAAAAATGTGTATCGGCAAGGTTTTGTCAATTTTTTCTGAAACAAAAAGCAAAAATACGGCTTGTTATACGGTTTCGTGTAGCTAATAAGATATACTTTAATACTAATATTTAATAAATACAACTTTCTATTTAAAATCTTTGAGAAAATTTAAGAAAAACTTGACATTTTAAGGAAAAAATTAAACTTATCCCATTTTGTGATAAATTAAAAATTTGATTTTAAATTTGATTAAAATCCATTGAAAACCCGATTTTGTTTAATATTTTAATAATTTGTTAAACAAAATTTCATGGGTATAGGGAATTATTGAATTTTGAAAAAGCGCTTCCTGGTCCGCGATATATGCGTGATATGTCATTGAAAAGGTAATTCTAAGCTCTATCAAACTATGTAAAATAATATACAGGGTTCCATTTGAAATTCTTAACTTGGTTCTGATATCGGAAAAACTGGCAGTAATATTCAATTGTTTTTTCATGAAAAATATGTGTCTTAATACCATATTTCGTTAACCCAAATATAAATATCCTAACCTAAAAAGCAAATATATATATATATATATATATATATATATATATATATATATATATATATATATATATATATATATATATATATATATATATATATATATATATATATATATATATATATATATATATATATATATATATATATATATACATACATATACAGGGTGGTCCATCCCAGCTCTCTTCTTCTGTAGCTCACTTATCATTTGACTCATGAGTTTTAAATTTTGCACAACTCATATGTATATTAGGGCGCATTTTCTAAAAATATTTTTGATTATACAGGCTGACTCTAAAAATGTGTGACGTCACAATGACATATTTTTTTAAATTAGATGACTTATATTTTTTTTGAATATTTAGATGGCTTCCATGGTTGTTAAAATTTTATTGGATTCGATTGGTAAATAACCTCTTAAAAAAATTAAATATGAAAAAAGTGAATTTACACTGCTGGTTAAAACAAAATTATAAAAATTCAAATATTGCCTAGACATAAGAATCAAACTGGGAGTTCATTAAATAAGGTTTGACAATTTCGCTGACCAAATTTAAACGATCTAAATTATACAGGGTCTACAAAATTAAGTGTCAAAATTACCAAACTTCAAAGTGCATTTTCTTTCTTATTTTAAATGTCAACCTTATACTTTTTTTATTGCAATCGATGCGTAATTGAAAAATAAAACTTTTTTGTAAATACATCTTTATTAAAATTTCTAACGTATTACAAGATATTCGCCAAAAACTGGTAGAGCGTCCTATTTTAGCAGCCATTTTAATGAAAAGTAATCCAAGGTGGCATAGATTATTAAAATGAATGACGTAGAATTCAATCAAAATGACAGGAGAGTCTTTTTGACAAATTTAAAAAATTATTTAGTTTACAAACGGGTTAATATTGTTCTTGATCATAATTATTACAAAGTATTGCGTTATTTTGTTCCAGTAGTATAGTTTGTTTATTGTGGTTATAGTTGTTTTAGTTTATTTCAAGAAGTTATTTTTTTAAGTAGTTTGTTAAGTTGTTCATGTTTTGCATAAGTATTTTTACAATGAATTATACCAAAGAAGAGCTAGTAGATATGATTTTTGTGTTGGGAGAATCACAAAAAAAATAGTTTTTTGGCTAGTCGGATATACGTGGAGCGATATCCGGAACGAAGACATCCCGATAAGAGAAGCCTGCAAAACTTATTAGATAGATTTATTCAGACAGGAAATGTCGAATACTCAAAACCTAGTAGAAATGGGTCAGTTCCAACTGATGAAAAGGAACTGGATGTGCTACTTCATATCACTGAAACACCTTCAATTAGCCAAAGGGTAGTCGCCGATATAGCGAATGTTAGCAAAACCACCATTCAACGTGTTTTAAAAAAAAATCATTTTCATGCCTACCATATTCAGCTTCACCAAGAGCTTTATGAAGAAGATTATGAGCATCGGATAGCGTTTTGTAACTGGGCACAGTTCAAAATCGGAGCAAATTTTGAATTTTTCGATAAAGTGCTCTTCTCAGACGAAGCGACCTTCCATAAAAATGGATTTGTGAATCGCCACAATTTTCATTACTACTCCGATCATAATCCAAGACATTTTCGGCAGATCGATTGACTGTACAGATGGTTTATTAATGTGTGGGGGGGAATCATAGGAGATTTTATTATCGGTCCTTATTTTTTCGATGGGCGTTTAAATGGGGACATGTATTTAAATTTCTTACAACATGAGTTGCTCCGTTTATGTCAACATCTACCCAGGCCCGTAAAGCAGGGCATATGGCTACAACACGACGCCTCTCCAGCACATTATTCTTTACCGGTCAGGCACCATCTTGAGGTAGCCTTTCCGGATCGGTGGATCGGAAGAGGAGGGCCAATTAGATGGCCAAACCGTTCACCCGACCTCACTAAGCTTGATTTCTTCTTATGGGGCTATATTAAAGAAATCGTTTACCAGGAGCCCCCAACAACACCTGAGAACATGAAGATGCGAATTCAAGACGCATTTCGACAGGTAACACCCGATATTTTAAGAAGAGTGGCAGCATCTTTTCATACTCGTCTTCGTTTGTGTTTGGAAGAAAACGCAAGACACATTAAACATAAGTTATAGTGAAAAAATTAGATTAAATATAGTTGAATTTAGTATAGTGTAAGTCTCAAATGTGATACTTAAATAGTAAATTTTTAATTTTAATGTCAAGATAAACTATAATAAAATTCAATATAAAAAGAAACAAATAAAAAAATAATTTAAAAATAAAAATTTGCGATATGTCAAAATTGTCTCTTGTCATATTGATTTAATTCTACGTCATTCGTTTTAATAATCTAAGCCACCTTGGATTACTTTTCATTAAAATGGTTGCTAAAATAGGACGCTTTACCAGTTTTTGACGAATATATTTTAATACATTAGAAATTTTAATAAAGATGTATTTACAAAAAAGTTTTATTTTACAATTACGCATCGATTGCAATGAAAAAAGAATAGGGTTGACATTCAAAATAAGAAAGAAAATGTAGTTTGAAGTTTGGTAGTTTTGACACTTAATTTTGTAGACCCTGCATAATTTAGATCATTTAAATTTGGTCAGCGAGATTGTCAAACCTTATTTAATGAACTCCCAGTTTGATTCTTATGTCGAGGCAATATTTAAATTTTTATAATTTTTTTTAACCAGAGGTGTAAATTCACTTTTTTTCACATTTAATTTTTTTAAGCCCTTATTTACCGATCGAATCCAATACAATTTTAGGATGATCTAAACAACCATGGAAGCAAGAAAATATAGGTCATCTAATTAAAAAAAATATGTCATTGTGACGTCACACTTTTTTGGGTCACCCTGTATAATCAAAAATATTTTTCGAAAATGCGCCCTAATGTACATATGAGTTGTGCAAAATTTCAAATTCATGAGTCAAATGATAAGTGAGCTATAGAAGAAGGGAGCTGAGATGAACCACCCTGTATATATATATATATATATATATATATATATTTGTAACCGGATGTATTGGGCTAGCGGACGTTTATTAATCAAAAATGCAAGGCCGTCAAAGTTATGATTGATAATAGTAAAATAGGAGGTCACACATAGGACTAATACACACACCCAGATTCTACAGGAAGGGACAACCTGACATATTACTTGTTATTTTAAACAAAACTAAAGTTGGCAATGCCGACATCCGCATATAAAAAAAATTAATCGATTAATACTGCATTTCCTGTAATCGACTCTCTTGTGTTTTTACCTAGGCACATTTTTTATTGCTGAAAAACTTACCGAAGGGCGAGTGCGTGTATATAGTGGAGTGCAGTTTAGAGAAAATTGCCAAAATATGTTAAAACGAGTACATATGGATATCGTAAGAGATAATAAGCCATAAATTATATGGTTGACCGTGAATTCGTAAGAGCCTAGTTCGATTTTGCATATGGTAATAATTCTCTTTACATTTTGCAATCAGCCTTTTTATTAAAACGAAATTCCTAATCGAATTTCGTCCTTGATTGCACACCGCTGCAAACAATTTTCAGTTTACGGGCAAAATTTCGCGATGGGAACAGGAAAAATCCGCATTTTTATTGCGAAACGTTACTCTGTAACTCAAGAATGCATGATGGGATCGTTTTCGTACGTTCTTTGTTGTACCCCGGTGAAAGTAGAACTTTATACTTGTGTCTATGGGCCGTTCTTTTTGTCTAGCCGATCTCGCTGCAGCGGTGTTGTAACTCATACCCGAAGAAAGATGCCGAACTCATATTGCCGTTGCAGAGATTGTCAAAGGAAACCGGTATTTTGCGAGGAGGAATGCGTTTCGCGTTTCTAGGTGTGACGCGGAATACGTCGACCTGAAACCACTGTTCTGTAAAAAAAATTAAATGTTTATAAAACAATTTCAACAAGAAAATGTTGCATATGTTTGAAATGGACCCCTGAAAATTTGCTTTGTTATAGTTCCCGACATCCTGATCAAAAGCTTTCGTAGGCTAAGGCTGATTTTTCAATACAGGACATATCAGGCATTTTTTAAAATTACAGGTTCGAAATTCCAGACTTTCCAGAATTCACTGGTAACTTAATATAAAATAGATTTTTTTTAAAACATATACAACAGCTCGTCATTTTTGGAGATTTCTCCATAAAAACTCTCATTACATTATAAGTTCAAATCAACATAGATCTAATTGTTTCAATAGACAATTGAGATTGTTCACTTGTCCATAGACAATTGAGGGGTCTAGTTGCAGAACTCACATTCTCCACCATAACCTATTTTTGGGAAATCGGAAAAAACGTGTAGCTTGATAATGTCAGAAATTAATAAAGATTACGTTTGACGGAAAAAATCTAGAAAAAAATTAGCTTTTTAGTGCTATATATCAAACTTAGTTTAAAAGTACTAAATTTGAGATATTTTGAGTTTTCGTTTGGAGAATGCGAGTTTTGCAGCATGTTTATGGAGAATGTGATTTTTGCAAGAAATCATTTTGGAGAATGTGAGTTTTGCCGCAGAAAATTTTCAGTAAACAAACTAGGAATCAAGAAATAAAGAAAGCATTTTATTTCAAAAGAACGTGACAGGTAATGTAGAAAAAATATTCAAATTCTTGGTTCAGCACTTGCTTCTTGGGGCTCGCATAGATTTCCATTTTCTTCATCAACTTCCTCGCCAGCTGCCTCTTCAGCTTGATCAAGAACATGCTTGTAAAAATCGAGAAAACCCTCGATTTCTCTCCAATTGTTTCCATAATGTTTGGATAAAAGAGAGTTAACGTCAATTTTTTTGTTTGGTTGTAGAACATTTTTTTCTTCTATAATAGAGGGTTCTATCTGCTCTATGGATTTTCCTCTTTTACAGATGCTTTTGGATGTACCTGTTAGTGATTTGTAGAATATCTCACCTTGAATAAGAACGTTATAAGTAGTTCTTTTAAATAGTATGCGTTTACATTGTTTAATTTTAAAATGCCATGACCCCGGCAATTTTAATACTGTGTCCTTGGCCGTTTTCCAGTCAAAATTGTGACAGTCTGTTCCTAGATTTTTCACTGTTGCAAAATGAGAAAAAACTTCTTGATATTCCTCAGGTAAAAGAATAATTTCACGTTTCTGTATCTCTTTTTCACTAAGACCAAAGACTCTATCCGGTGGGATGTAACTGTGGCCAGTTACCGGAAAAATTAGTTCTACTTCTCTGATGTGTTCAGGTGCAGAGCTCAGCCACTTACACAGCATCCCTACCAAAGTGGAGTTCTTATTTTGACCTCCACAGCCATCTGACATCAGCCGTATTGTATTAAACCTCGTGAGATCAGTAGTCTTAAGGGTGTCGTATAAACATGATGCAATCTCGTTGGATCCTTTCGAATATTGGTTTTCGGTCCAACAGTACGAAGTTACAGTTTCGGGGTTAATTTTTCCTTTAGAAAAACCCTTGACCACAGTGAAATTATAAATATACACCTGACGACTATAGTATGTCGCCTGGTCAGGAATTTTTGGGAGCGGTTGATTCTTTTGACAGTCGAACGACAAGATTAATTGATCTTCTCTGTCTTCCCTAAGAAGTTCAAAAAAAGCCTTGGCTTTAAGTTTATGAATACGTAGTCCAGTCATGAGCGTTTGTTTTTCGTTTAGGTCTCTACATCTTTTGATTTGTTCACCTAACTGAAGGCATGTAGAGCACACGTCGGTACGCGGATTCCCAAAACCAAGATTGTATTCGGTATTGAAAATTTTTCGGAAAAAATTAAGCTTTACGGGAACTCCATCATACATCCTGTGCAGTTTTCTTATGTTCAGTTCTGATGATAAGTACTTTCGCGATGAAACTGCAGAGCGACAATAATGACTCTCTACGCATTTAAGCTTATTCAAGAAATTCATAATGCACTCTTTCTTGGGCCCATACTCAGCACTTTTTCTGTCACCACCTCTTCTTTCAGAAGGCAACTCACCAGACAGGTAATATCTTTTGGCCAAAATATTTAACCGAAACCTGGATATATTTAAAATACGTAAAAATGTTTTTAAACAAACGGGAACTAAGCTCATCTTCGAATTGGGCACAAAATATTTCGATCGAAATGGTGGAGCATTATAACGATTATTTTTTGGTCGCAGTCTTTTTTTATGTCTCAATTCGATGTATTTAATCAAAAATCCATCTTGCTTAACTTTAGTTTTTGAGCTATAAAAATTCTGATGAAATCTCCGAATCTCTTGCATTTTCAATGTATTGCACTTGAGTGCCCCATCTTTATGAGAACATACAGGTAGTTCGGGAAACCTTTTTGAAACATGCCTGCAAAACCAAAAAATAACCCAATAAGTATAAATTAGATAAAAGTAATACAAACTTGAAAATACCTGTTTGCTTTCAACTTGTTTCTTTTCCAGTTCTCTGGGGTTGTCCTGGGTTTCCTTGTTCTACTGCCTTCTCGGCATGGAGTAACATTACCTTCCATGACACACTGGGTTTGTTTTTTTACCAACAAATTTTCTTATTTACGTAATAATTAGCAAACAACAACACAACCGTTACTGTACGAGTATAACCTCAAACTAAAACTAATTGAAGAGCGACGCATGAATCGGATGTGGATAATGTGAGTTTTGCAACAGAATTCGATTTTACATGGCAAATTGA